>JAQGCP010002682.1:0-10029 GCA_034699885.1 Acrobeloides thornei | reverse complement strand
GCTCAACGACGCGCTCAGCTGTATCCGGAGCTTCTTCGGCCCAAATCCGATCGTTCTGGGGGTTAAAACCCTGAAAAAAGATAAAGATAAACTTTATTTCGCGATCCACAGTCAATATAGACAAATTTAAGGATCCCTAAGTCAAAACATAAAAAGCCCAATCAAAATCAAAAAAAGCAACCAACCTGTTGGATGTCGAAGAGCTTCTCGTCCGAAAAAATGATTCTCCGGTGGGACTGTCTGTCGAATCTTCTCAACAATGCTCGACAACGATCACGGCGTTTTTTCTTCGCTTCTTCGTTCAACTTCTGCCGTTTTTGAAGCTTATACGGCGTCATTTTCAAGTCGTCTTTCAAAATCTTTCTCGCGCTGAAGTCGGACACTCCGAGTTTTTTGGCCAGCTTTCGGCTCGAGTTTGCCTTGGTGCTTGGATTCCGCTTGTTCATAGTTTTAGCTCGAAGGATATTCTTCTTACTTCTCGCTGTTTTTTCCCGTTTTCGGTTCGCGTTGCTTCCAGTCTCTTCAAATCTCTTAATCGCGTCTCGTACGGCATGTCGGCTTATTCCAAGAAGTTCCGCTATTTTTTTCTTGCTTTCTCCTTTTTCATGCATCCGAATAATAGCAGGACGAAATTCCGAAGTTTTAAATTCCATTTTTACACTAAAAAACACAAAATTTAAAACAAATTTATGTTAAAAATGAAAAGAAAACAGGGTGGCCCGTTTCATCTCGCACCCTGTATATAAGCACGGTAAGGAAGGATTAGCTACCCATTCTTGCGTTGCATCTTTATAATTCGTACTGACAACCGTTCGGTTCTCCTACATAACAAGCGACTGACGCGCGAACCGATTCGAGTGACTTATCGCAGGCTCTCCTCCCAAAACAGGTTCGGAAGAGCAGTACCCATTTCAGGATACTATACAAGCATGAAGCTCGAAGTTGTTGTATTTATTGTTTCCTTTTGTTTTTGGTGAGCGACGAAAACATGATGTACATAGTGGTCCAAAATCACGCACGCAATTTATAAATTGTCAAACTGAAATAATAATCATACCGGTTCAATTTTCGGCCAATCTAAAAATATGTAGAATCTATTCAACGCAATACATGTCATTACAAACATTACTGACAAATGAACAGGCTCATATAAGAAACAGAGGGGTGTAGCTATAATTTTCGCATATTTTAAGTATATATCCATGAAAATCCCATAAATTGGAAACATGAACCCTATTTCATATACGACCATCTAAAAAGAATTACGAAGATTTTATGTGGTTGTTGGGATTCTATCGAGATATTTTAAAGAACGGTACAGGGTGGCGCAAAAAAACCGCACTTTAGCGATTTTTCGAATTTTTTCATGAAAACAACTTGCTAGGGTAATTTTTATGCGAGAAATTGATTGCACGCATCAGAAACGTATTTTGACCTTTGTTACAAGAAAAAAATTTTAAAAGATGAATACATACCGTGATAACTATAAAAATCGATAAAGTCCGAAGAAGTTGAAAAAAGCCATTTCCCAGAGTGTCATCTTTTCTCTTTTTATATAATATGAAATACAACAACAGATTGCTACCAATCATGAATAAACTCATAGGGAATTCAACGGACCAGTAAAAATCTCGAGGGGTTCAACTTAAGGATGCGCGTTGGCCAATGGGCGAGGTTGCGGGTAGGGTTTTTTCAAAAAAATTTTTGCGTGCAAGGTTTTTAAAAGCTTGCGGGAGGGATCTTGCGGGGTTTTATAAATTTTAAATATATTTATAAGAACCAGGAGACCGAGTGCCTTCGGCGCTCAAGGGCTCGGCCTCTCTTTGGTATCAAAGAATAAACCTTTGAATAAAAAATTAAAAAAATTTTTTTTAAAGGTCATTTAAAAAAATGTTTTTTAAATTTTTTCTCAAATTGAGAAACAGTGTTTCAAAAAGAAACAGGCTGTTTCAGAAAATTAAAAAAAAAATGTTTCTCAAATTTTTTAAAAAATGACCTTTATGGGGGTAAGTTTATGCGAAAAAACGATTGCGCTCATCGAAAAATCTCGAAAATGCTTCCTTTATCCTAAAAACAGCCTGTTTCTTTTTGAAACACTGTTTCTTTTTGAAACAGTGTTCACTTATGTGTCATCAACTGTTTCTTTTTGAAACAGAACTGAAAATTTGAAACAATGATAAATTTTGTTTTTCACTCTCCATTTAACTTGATACTATTCGAATAGAAAGGTTTCGTATAAAAAAGTCGTGTTTCAAAAAGAGACACGAGTTTCACAAAGAGTCAATTTTGTCTCAATTTGGACAGCCCTAGATATAAGAGCCGAAATAGCTCCGAGATTTTTGAATCCGAGCATGGCAGAACTTGCGGTTCCCTTGTCAGTATAATCTCAAAAAGCTCTTACTTGGGCAGCTGAATATGCACAGTGAATAAGACTAAGCAAGCAAACAATACAGATAATCTTCCAGGCAGATTGCACGCCAGAATTCATTAAATATAGCTGAATTTGTAAAAATTTTGAAAATTTGACAAATGAAAAATACTAATGTGCTCAAGAACACATTTAAATTTTTAAAATTACAAGTTACGAAGCCAAAAAAAGGTTTATTATTGATCAGTAAACCCGTAAATTAATATTTCAAATAAAAACCGACATAATTAAGGATGCACGAGTTACAAAAAAAGACAATTATTGTCACTGGCCAGAAATATTCGGTACTTGTGAACATTAGGTGTCGTATTGAACGAGAATTTTTTTCAAAAAAAATTTTCAACTTTTTTCTTTGGAAATGACCTTTCTAGGGGGTAACTTTATGCGAGAAATCAATTGCACACCTTCCCGAAGCCTGAAAATGCTACTCTGACCCCGATTCAGGATAGTGTATTGAAGCGAGAATTGAAAAAGTTCGAATTTTGTTAACAAACAACAGCCTTTCCTGATAAATAGTATCAGGGGGGCAAAAGTTCGGGGACAAGCGATCAAAAGTTCGGGGCAGACCGACAAAAGTTCGGGGACACCCAAATTTTAAAAAAAATGGAAAATTTAAAAAAAATTTTGTAGGAAGGCAGGGAAATTTTTAAAAATGGGGGCACGAATATCAATTGTTCATAGTGACAATGGTGACAAATTTGTCTCCTTTGTCACATTGAACAAAAATATTATCTTGCTCAAAATTCGAACATTTCTGGCCGGTGGGATTATTACTTGTTGTAACTTGTACACAGCGATGTAAAGGGGTTTGGGAAAACATCATTTTTATTAAAGGGGGGGGGGGTAAACTTTACAGCAGAATCTCGAAGAGTGCATTTTCAACTTCAAAGTGTTATATCTCCCACTATAAAAAATTTTTGGTCGGGGTCTTTTTTAAAAATATTCTACGCATCGTGATAAATTTTTTTTTAAAAGACCCTGACCAAAAATCTTTTATGGTTGAGAAGATATAAGACTTTGAAGTTGGAAATGCACTCTTCGAGATGCCGCTGTAAGAAAAAATTTAGTACAAAAAATCAGCCAATTTGGAGAAATTGTTGAAATTTCGATTTTTTCACCTTGGTCCCCCAAGGGGTAAAAAATTGAAACTTTTTTACTAAATTTCACAAAAGTTGTGTCAAACGTCTTAGAATTTTGCCCTGATTACGATGATGTATCGTGTTAAGGGCTTGGATCGCACCTCCAAAAGTTAGTCCCCACGCACGCTACACGTTTTATAAGAAAATTTGTATTTTTGTACAAAATTTTGCATGAATTACAACTTCTTAGCTTTAACATTATCAACAAGAGGTTTATAACAACGAATAAGTGAAACCATTATATAAAAATTGATAAAGAGAAATAGCAACGAGGATAACCAAATCCAAATATATGTATTCCATCCTTGAAATTCTAGAAAATACGCTGGTAATAACCAGGCTCCCTGTCCACCAAACCATAGAAAAAGTAAGCGAAATGTTTGTGAGTTTGAAATCTAAAAAATCTAGCTATAGAATAGAAAGCAAGATATATATACTCACTTCAAGATTTTGAGAGACCAATGGCAAAAAGACTATATACCACACAAAATATTGACTAGTGCAGACTTTGTTCAGGGAAACAAATGCAAGTGTTGAAAGGAACCAACAAAACGGGAGATCATCATAATATCTAAAGGATAGGTTTTAGGAGGCAATAACGGGATGAATCAACGAAATGAACAAGAACGGGACACAAACGCGGGACGATTTTTTTCTTCAGATCTCAGCTACGGAATTTTTAGATAGTGTGAAAGACTTTTTTCTCAACTTTTTATCCTTTGACACCATATTAAAATTTTTTTT
Source organism: Acrobeloides thornei (assembly GCA_034699885.1). NCBI lineage: Eukaryota > Metazoa > Nematoda > Chromadorea > Rhabditida > Cephalobidae > Acrobeloides > Acrobeloides thornei. Next base: position 5,718 of record JAQGCP010002682.1, on the reverse strand, counting down.
AGGAGCCGAGATCTGAAATCGTCCTGTTTTTGTCTCCCGTTCTTGTCTATTCTGTTATGTATGCCTTTTAGGGTAAGTTGTAAAAAATTACTTGAAGGCAAAAACTAATGTTGAGATCATTTGAGGTAGGAAAGCACCAAGACTTAAAACTTTTGTCCAAAACGGATCATTCATAGACAAATAAAGTGGATAAAAATAAGGAGAAAAGTTATGACGAATATCTTGTCGTGTAAAGTGATAGAGTAAATATTCGTTCAAGAATGTATAACCATAGAAGTGATACCCGATTGCTAATAAGAACACGAAACAAGAGATACTAATCTAAAAAAGGTGCTAAAAAGAGATTAAGAAAAAAACCCTTACTATAACAAAAATATAGCCTCTAAAATTCAAGAATAAATAACGAAGAAATTCTTGAAAATTCGTTGCTAGTCGAACTTGCGATAAGGCCAGATATATAGAAGGCAGATATATAATTGGATAAATTTTAAAATGAACCGCCAGACCACCGTGAACAATAGCAGCTAATAACCACTAAAAAGTATTTTTTTCATCATACAAATTTGTGCATGCACAAAAATTTGTATGGTGAAACCATGGGCTCAGTAATCTTAACAAGTCCTCATCAGTAACACATCAAGAGGTGTCCTAAGAAAAACATCATTGCCCCATAGAGGATTCGAACCTAAGCCACAATTCTTGTAGTATAGCGTTCTAGCCACTTAGCCATGGCTCCTTTTCGCTCAAGGTCAATTATACAGACTATGAGGCTCACTTGATTTTTTCGTAATAAATAAATTGTTAGTATCACGGCTGCACAGACAACACAATCAGCATTTCCACGAGCAGATATCACAACTGTTAGTGGGTTAAATAGCCAAAACAAGGCCACTGCCCATTTGCACTCGGATAAAAGTTCCAATTTCTTTTGTATAGTAACATTTAAAGGTAGACGAGTTAAAGCAATTTTAAACAAGAGCCAACCAACAAGAATATCCACTAAACAGAAGAGTATTTTCCCTAAAAAGGTCATGATTACACTTGAGAAATTTATTTTCAAGTACCGGGGCCGAGCGCTAATGCGCTCGAGGTTTCTCCGAGCGCCAAACTATAGAAGTTCCATGCCGTCCCATATAACTTTTGCAATCGCGCTCTGGGTTTAAATCAAAGTTTCCGAAATCGTCGCGACAAATCACACACACTCACACATTTAATCTAAGATATACCAAATTTTTCATAAGCAACATTTGGAACAAGTACCCAAGCTAATACAGGTGTATACCGATAAGTATGCCTTTCATAAGGAGATCGTCCGTTATATACATTGATAGCAGCATCCGTATAAACTTGGTAATCAATATCAGTGAATTTGACCTCAAATAATTACGATAAGTTAAATAAAGGATACGTTAAGTACTTTAAAAACATAGTCGTGTACAGTAGAGTAAAAAACTAGCAATAAACGACATGATAAAGCGATTTTGAGAATATTGGGTATAGACCAAGTCCTATCCAAACTATCTTCATATTTCTCGATTGACATTGTGCATTTCCGATTGTGGAAACCTCTAAAATTGATATAAGGTCGACGGAATTAAAAGTTTTGGAGATCCTCACATTTCAAATACAGCAATTTGGCTCAACTGAAGCTTTTTTTAAGGCCCAAAATTTTTTGTCATATGTGCAAAAAATGCTATTAGAATGGCATTTTACTCTAGTAAAGCCCAATGGGGTAAAAAAATTTCACCTGCCTTACGTATGCGAATTTTGGGATGATAAATTTTTGTTTGTGATGATAAATTTGTTACCATTATCATCTTGAATAAATTTTTACTATACAAATATTCTTTTCCCATGCGAGAAATCGATTGCGCGCATTTCCAGACCTTGAAAACGCTTCCCTAGCTCTGGGTTAGCCTATTTTCGCTTCAATACACACGTCTTTTACCTGAATCAGGCTCAGGAAAGCGTTTTCAAGGTTTGGCAATGGGAATTTTTTTTATTTTTTCGATTTCGGAGGGGGCGTTCTCCCCTAAATACGCCACTTGTCTATTTAATCACGATTTAACATAAAGGTATAAAACCGATCACAAAAGTAAAATTTGCATTCAAAAACTTTATTCTCCATAAAATAAATTTTTCCATAAAATGAACTAGATTTTCCATAAAATAAACTAGAAAATACAATAAACCCTTAACAACGAGAGAAAAAGGCTTCAAAAATGGAATTCCAAATAGAAAGACACTTCGGTTCAGAATGTGATTTGTGAGGAGTGTAACATAAAAAAATACAACCTCAAATATTTCAATTTTAGAACCAGTGGCGTACACATCTTAATGATCCCCATTATGATCTTTCACCAAAAATGTTAAAAATGTCAATTTTTTTAGCAAAAATTGTAATTTTATGAGCATTTTCAGCATAAAAAGATCATTTCAAAAAAATTTTTGCCTATGACGCTGTTTTTTGGCTAAAACATCAATAATTCATCAAAAAATTTTTCAAAAAAAAACACAAGGGTTGACCAAGGCAATTTTTCACATTTTTGGAGAAAAATCACAAAAAAACCATAAGAGATCTTTATGTCTTTGGGTCCCCTACGAATTTTTTCTAGGTACGCCACTGTTTAGAACAATACATTATTTACAACATTAGACTTTTTCGAGACCACGAGAAATTTTCTCCTTCATCACATTCTTCTTCTCACGCATACGATCTGTCATATCGTGAACTTTTTCTGATAGCGTGTGGTGTGGAGGAAGACCAAAGCGTTGTCCCAGTCTCTCTTCAAAGCCCATATAGGTTTTGTGGACGGATTTTTTGAAGGCCATAGCGAGGACTTTCTCAACGGTATAAGTGAAAGCGCCATTGAAGCCCATTACGCCGAGTTTGAGTTCGCGAATTGATTCGGTCTTGGTTGGGTCCTGAAAATGGGTTATTACACAGGGTTTCCAGATTTGTTTTTCTTCAAAATCAGCAATCCAAATATCAAAAATCAGCAAACTTGGGTATCAAAAATTGTTTTAGTTTAAAAATTTTTACTAAAAAATTGCATTTTTTGTGAAAAATTGAATTTTGGCTCAAAAATAGTAACAAAGTTTTGTTGAAAGTTGAATTTTTTTCAAATTCTTATAAAAATATAAATTTCAAAAATGTTGCTCACTTTAGCCGGAAAATATCGACAACGTTCATCCATAAAAAATAAATTTGTACAAGAAACATTCCGTGTATAGGTTGTCAAGGTTTTATTTTGCCGATCATAAATACTCTCTTCTAGAGTAGGCACTGTTTCCATTTTTAAGGCATCCCCAAATCGAGCTGGCACTGCTCTCCAAAGCCAACCCGGCATTTTCTGCATGAAGCTAGATCCTTAAAAAGTGAATTTTAGTAACCTGGTTTATAACAAAGTGCAATAGTTCCCGAACTTTGAGCACGGATATAAATTGTTCATCGTGACAAATTTGTCTTCTTTGACACAATGAACAAAATATTATCATGCTCAAAATTCGCATAGTTCTGCCAGGTGGCAAGAATTGCCACTTTTGTAACCTGTGCATCCCTAATAGCATCATTAAATGGTACATTTTTTAATTGCCTACCTTTCTTAACAATAAGTTTCTTGGTATAAACATAGTTTTCTGAAATCCTGCGCTCAATAACATCCTCTGAAATTACGTGAACAGCATAAGAATTCGGATATCTATCATAGAAAATAGAAGCAACTTGATCGAATCCGTGATGAAACGTATAAACTGGAGCGTTCCAATATTTCATTTTCTAAAAAAAGAACTCATTTGGCTACCTCGCAACTTGGCCGACTCCCCCCCCCCCCACGTTATCATTTTGACATCTCGAAAAAAACAAATTATTATTTTTTAGCTTCAACATGAAAAAATTATGAAAACGTGTTTGTCTTATGATTTTTCAAAAATAAACAACTCGTTTTATCCCGATAATGAAAGTTTTTATGAAATTTCGGATAAATGCTGCGCAGCGAGACTAAACGAACAAACATCACTTTGCAAATTACCAAAATCAATTGTTAAGTTTCAAAATTTTCGTTCAAATAAAAAATTCGGTTTAAATGTCAAGCAAGTACTTTTTTCAGAAAAAAGTACATTCAGAAAAACAATTTCCATTTTTTTTGGGTTTTCGCAAAAACGTATGGGGAACATGAATCCGAAGGAATTTTTCAATTTTTACCTCACCAAAAAAGTAGGTCCTGTCTCTGGGAAAACTCATCATCTCAGAGGTGTACTGGACCCCCTCGCCGGGGTCCAAAAATCGATTTTTCAAAAAGTGCTCCAAATTGTCTGATTTTTTGTACACGGGGGTTTTCGGGTATGGGGAACACGAATCCGAAGGAATTTTTCATTTTTGACACCAGGGGGTGCTCTACACGAAGGGGGATTTCAAAAAGTAATACATACATACTTTTTTCAAGCGATCCAATTGTTGCACAAAAAGTGCAGCTCGGTATCGGAGAGGTCCATAGGTGCTCCGAGTGCAGCTCAGCAGCGTAGAGCGCCGCAGGCGCGTTGGTCTAGGAACATAATTGACTTTTTTTGAAAAAAAATAGCGCCGTAGGCGCGTTGCCTAGGAACTAAGCATTTATTATCGATTTTTTTGCTCAGGTTGACCTTTTTCTATAATATTGTTTAGGCTGCGCTCAAAGGCATTTCTATCGGAAAAAAAGCGGAAAGGCATCAAAGACAGTTTTAGAGACACGCATTTCTTTGCCGTTATCAAGGCATTTATGTATAAATCTAACCATGTCTGACATTTTCCTCATCATCATTTTGTAGTTGTCTGAACAAAGGCATTTTTGCCAGAAAAATGGCATTAAAAAAAGTTTTAATTTTTGTTAAAAATCAATTTTGTGATCACATTAGTGATGCTCAAAGTTACAAAAAGTGACGAGCCTTGTCACCGGCCTCAAATATGCGAATTTTGTTCACGGTATAATTTTTTCTTGGTGAAAAAGGTAACAAATTTGTCTTTTTGTTAATTTTGTCACCCCGAACAAATTATATCGTGGCCAAAATTCGGCACTAGGTGTAAACACGGCGGTCGAAAGTGGGAAAAAAATGGGGTCGGAGGAAAAAGCATCGAAAAGCATTATTTTTCACCATTTTTGACTATGCCAAACAATTTCTAACCATTTTTGAGCGCGGACAAGAACTTTTAAAAAAATCAATTTTTTCCTAATGGTCCCCCAAGGCATAAAAAATCTCAAAAAATTGATTTCCTCAATTTTGTTCTAAAATGGTTGAAAATGGTTCGGCATAGTCAAAAATGGTGATTCATAACGTTTTTAGTCGAAAAAAAAATAAATTTCCTTTAAAAAAATGTCGAAATAAGGAGAGGTGGATTTGAAAGGTTTTATAATAAAGTTGAAGTTTTGACCTCTAAAATGACCTCTAGACAGGTTATAGTTTTGGTAAAAAAGTTAGATCTAATGTTTTACTAGCTCGAAAAACAGTTTTGCTCTAAAATAAGGACAAAAGCTCTAAAATAAGAAAAGTTATGCACCCTAAAAGCTAAAAACCACTAGAAACGATTCTTCAAAGGCGAATTACTTTTTATAGTATCTTCCATGTTTCGGGATCTTGGTCTCAAAAATTTCCTACGAGTTTATAGAAAAAAGTTACGGAGAGCTTTTTCCATTTTAGATTTAAAAAAGATGGAAAAAATGTCTAGAAAGTTCAAAAAAGGCC
>JAQGCP010002681.1:0-10030 GCA_034699885.1 Acrobeloides thornei | reverse complement strand
CGGTGGTTTCTAATAAGTTTATGCCAAAAACTGGTAATTCTATGCGGATGTCAATAGTAGGTGGGAATAAGCCTCACGAGTAAACATCACGAACTCGATTTCCTAGATTTTGACAAAAAGTATCAAAAAATGTTTGTTATAGTGCCTCTGTAAAGGTATTTTACGAATTTTTTTCTCATTACTAACCGTTTGAGATATAGTAAAGTGCAATGAATTTGATGTTTTTGGTCTTAATTGTGATTTGAATGATCATTTAATTATGAAATAAAGTTTATTCGAGACTCTGTAGATTGTGAACATAAATCAATGCATGTAACTTTAATTCTAGCTTGGTTTGATTAGCGAGCACCCAATCCGAGCGAAATCTCGGGAAGCTTAGAACGATGGGTGCGTTACTAAATTGAACCGTACGGTCAACCGTATAGATCCGTACTGATCACTATCAACCGTGAACCGTACGGTCAACCGTAGGCCACCCGTACGACTCCCATGACCCCGTAGACCACCCGTGATCCGTAGGTCAACCATACGACCCTCATGACCCCGTAGCCCACCCGTACGACACCTGTACGATCCCGTAAACACAAAACGATTGATGTCAAGAAATTTGGTGTCAACGATTAATACCAAATCTGGTGAGAGCCCAAACACCACGATGGTGTTAATTGGTGAGATTAACACCAAAATGTTATTAATTGTTGACTTTAACATCAATCAGTACTGATCAGTACGGATCCGTACGGTTCAAATTAGGAACAGGGCCATTTTCAGCGTTGAATATTTCTGGGAATAATTGCTACGTAATTTTAACACTAAAAATGGCGTTTTTTATTTTATTATATTAATTTAAATTTCTTCATGTGAGAATCGAGCCTGAGAATTATGCATGAGAAGCGAGAGCAAAACCACCGGGCTAGTTACCCTACTCCTACGTCAAGAAAATTTTTAATGAATAGAAAAATTTATTTTAATAAAACACAACAACTTTTTGAGAAAAATCAATTTTTAGCAACCAAAAAATAATCACGCAAAAACAACTTGCTTCGAGTGGAAGTCAAAATTGAACCTTCTGCACGAGAACCTTCGGCAAACCGTCGGAAATATTTTCGACGAATACAACCAGGGTTGCACAATTAAACGTTTCCAATTTCCGTTTCCTAAAATTTAGAAATATTTCCGGAAACGATTGAATCAGACAACATACCGTATTTCCTCTAAAATAACCCCTTTCGAGGGTGGTTGAAAAAAATAATTCCCCCAGCGTCTTTTTGCAATTTTTCGGGGTTAAGCAAAACGGGGGTTAAGAAAAAGGGAGGTTTTCTCGTGAAAAATGTCCACATGTTGCCATTTTTCATTAAAAATGAAATTTTTTAACAAAAAATGCCTATTTTTTACAATTTTTGTCAAAATTTTAGGCAACTTTTCGTCAATTTTTGATCCGGGTTGATCTCATCCTGATTTTATCGCAAATCATGTTCGTCCTGGTTTTAACGAGTATTATTCTTACATTATTAAATAAAAACCATGATGACGTTAAATGGTTTATTTAAATGGTTAAATGGTTTAAAACCCAGTTTTTTGCGTTTGTGCTGGGCTATCTTCGCGAAGGAATGGTTGCTGACCCTGAAGTTTAGATATGTTTTAGACCCTGATATTAACTTTTTCAGAGATTGGCGAGAAATTCAAATTCAAAATTGCAACTCAAAAATCGCCAACTTCAAACGCGATTATCTCGACAACGATAACTATTCAGAATTTACTGTACACAAAAAATGCTCCATTTTTCATGAATTTTCCGAATATATATAAATTATGGCAAATTTCGCTAATCTAAAGAATTTTCATCCTCAGGATGGCCAACTTCATAAGGCCATATCTCGAAGTTAGAAAAATGGCACACTTTTTAATGCCGTGTTACTGGTCATTTTATATTTATCTTATTTTAAATATTTTGGATTTGTATAAACTTTGACTCAGCTGGCTTAATTTGTTTAAAAGCAACATGAAAGAGCCACTTTTATGTCTATTGCTTTCTTCAGTATTATTTATAAACTTGAACATTGCTTATTTTGCATTTATTTTAATAAAAAATATATAGTTTTTATGTACACAAGGATGTAGCTAGAGCAGTGATGTACAAGTACAGTTAGAATCAATCGGTACCGGTACCAAAGCTAGCTTTCTAAAATTAAACAGTACCGGTACCAAGATTTAAAATTAAAAGAGAAGATGTTACCCGTTAACATGAATCAGAGTTTTCGCTTCAATAACCCAAAACTATTTTCAAATTACGGTACGTCGGTAGCGAAAAAAATTTTTTTTGAATTTTTGCAAAAAATGACCCTACCACCCCTAATTATATGCGGGAAATTGATTGCGCGCATTACCGAACCGTGAAAATACTTCATTGACCCTGATTCAGGGAAATTGGTGGGTATATTAAAGCGAAAACGAATATATAAACATATAAAAATATATATACTAAATATATACAAAAATTTATAAAAAAGAAAGAATGATAATCATAAATTTAATAACGATACTACCGATCTTAGATGCTTATTTTACTCGACTAATATTGTCGTCAACGTCCACCATGTATAAAAATACATAAGGCATACGGTCGAATATGGTTGCCGTCCGGAACTACCCAGATAGTACCATGTTCTTGCAATACTGTGGGGTTCACGCGACATTGAAAGACCATATTATATGAGGTACCCTAAAAAGTAATTTTATACTCGAACATAAGAATCAGGGGAGGCACTAGGATCTCAAAAATGTGACTTATCGGGGAAGAGAGAGAGAGCAATTTTATCAAAAAAATTTTTTGGAAAATCTTATTTCTTTTTTTTGCCAGTTCAGATACATAGGTTTTTCCGTGCTTTGAATGATTTGGAATCCGCAATGGGTAAAAATTTTTTACATTAGATATGTGCGGTTGTGCATAAGACATGGACATGTTTATGTCGGGCGATGAATAGATTCCTCTTCCATATCTAAAAATTTTTAAAAAAATTTAAATTTAAAAAAAGTACTTACGTTCCTTGTCTTGATAACTCGATATTAAAACCCTCGTTTAATATGCCGATAACGTTGCTGATTCGAGTCCCATGATAGGAAACTGGCCATTCGTTAGGATCTGACGCCAACCGTCTACCTTCTGTTCCTAGCCATGTTCGATCTCCAGGATAGCGAGTATGAAGTTTTAATCCAAAACGAAATGCACCTTGTGGTAGTTTGTAAGGTTTACCTCCACGATGATAAGAGTCGGTTTTCTAAAATTTGATCAAATTTTTTATTTATTTCGAGTAATGTTTTTAAATTTTGCCCGATTTTTTAATTTTCAATTGTTTCTAAATACGAAAAAATTGCCAAAAATTGAAAAATTATTCCATATATAAATAACTTTTGAAGTCCTTCGTTTAGGTGAGAGCATAGCGGAGTTGATAGAGAGCTGGGCCGAAGGAAGAAGACGCAGGTTCGGATCCCGGTCCTGATGATTCTTTTTTATTTTTTTTATGTATTTGCATGAGTGAACCCACGGAACTTTTGCATAGGTTTAACCAGTCAAACTTCTGCATGGGTAAAACTTGGCAGGCCTACCCATGGGTTTTAAATTTCAAAACCCATGCAGGCGGGTTGACAGATGGGTTGACCCGAAACTTGTTCAATTTGGAGTCGATTTTTTCGATACCTACCACATAGTTCAAAAAATTTGCGGTATATTGGCAGTCAAAATGTTCCATCCAGGGTTCGAATTGCGTTTTTATCATGGCATAAATAGCTTCGATTTGTGGTTCATGAAATATTTTTATATCGATATTGGTAAAAGTTGGTAGTGTCAGCCTTATCATACTAGCCCTCATAATTTTATACGAACATAACAATGCATCTTCTTTTAAAATGTCTTTCTAAAATTCGGAAATTTATCAAAAAGTTGAATATTTTTTGATCTTCATAGTCTAGTGGCTAGAGCGTCGGAACTTGAAACGAGCCGGGGTTCGAACCATCGACTGTTGATCCGAGTTCCGTTGCTTTAGCAATTACTTACCTTAAAACTTAAACCAAAATCAGTCATCGGTATCTCCGTAGCTCTGCAAATTTCATATTTGAGCTCTAATATCGTCCAGGATAGTTCCACTTCAATCGAAAAATTTCGATTATCATCGATAAAAATCAAAACTGGAACCCGGGTTGTAGGAAGCTTGAAAATATGTATTTGTCGAGCTAATTTTAAATTCGCTTCGTGGATTATAAGGCCGGTATCGGAATCCTAAACTTGATGTTAAGTTATGCTACGTTATAAAATTATTACCGATAAATCGATCAGTTTCACTTGATAACCGTCGAGATCATTTATGTCGACTTCAAAATCGTTTGAGCACATTTCAAGATATAATTCTTCTTCGTTAACTTGAGACTTCGATTTCAACAAAAAATGATTTTCCACCGATTGTAAAGTATGATCCATTTTAGCAATTCTAAATTTAAAAAATCATATAGATGATGGTTCGGAACATACATTATCAATGGGAGGACTGTCCCCCCCCCCCTCATGTAGCTAGCATCAAGCCAAAAATTAAGATTCATATAGCCTCGGAGTTCCAAGTCTCAAATCTATATAGCCGAGCCTCGGGATAGCCCAAAACATAAAAAAATTGGGTGTTGGCCTTTTTTTTGGTCGACAATATATAGCCCCGAGGTAGCTTGTCTCCCCCCTCCTTGTTCATGTATGGTTCGGAAAATGGCAATTTTTAAGAATTTTTTTGCAAACATACATGTATCGCTCGGTCGGATGTAGTTTTAGACAATGAAAATCGTTGTCGTTGTATGACTTCGAACAGCCAGGAACTTCATCTATGTCCATATATCTTGCATTTTCGGTTTCATCGTTTATGCGACTTTTGAAGTCTTCATGGCTTTCGATAGTTTCATCATCAACTTCTTCCTCTTCGAGGAAATATTCATCAGCATCGTAATCATCAAAATCATCGTCTGTGCACTAAATTTTTTTTAAATTATGTAAAAAAATATTTTTTTGTAGTCATTTTTAGGCTAGGACGTCAAAAAATGAAAAAAATTGAAATGAGAAGCTATTTCTAGATGAAAAATCGATTGCGCGCATTTTCAGAGCATGAAAAATTAAGCTTAACCCTGAAAATCAGGGTAGAACTGGGTTTCAACGCAAAATTTTTTTCCAATTTTCTTCTAAAAATCGACTTTTTAGGGTAATTTCTAAGCGAAAAATCGATTGCACGCATTCTCGAAGCGTGAAAATGCTTCCTTGACCCTGATTCAGGGAAATAGATGTGTGTATTGAAGCGAAAATCGAAATATTTTGGGTTTCTTGCCTCAAAATCATTACAAATTTTTAATTATTTTACGTTGAAATAGGCAACCAAATCTAATCGTTCTAGTTGGAGGGATCACGAAAAAATTTTGCAAACATAATTTATGGTTGTCTCCTCATCACTTCATCCGGAACTGTCCCCTATTTTTCTGGCCATCACTGTTTTCACTGGTTCGGTTCGAACGATTCGAACCGATTCTTGAATTTGTTTTTAATTCAATATCAAATAAAAATTTATGCCAAATTTTAGATTAAATGACTTCCCGGAGTTCCATTAAAAACAAATCGCTTTTAATTAGTTCCATTAAAATCAAATCGATTTTAATTAACTGCCTATCGTTTGAAAAAGATTATATTATTGAAGATTTTGACAAAGAATTTACATTGCTTGAAACACTTCATAAAAGTAAAAATGGACGTATGGTAGAAAGTTATCGTTTTAATCCAACTGACCAAATTGTTGCAATCAAAACTATTAAAGATATTAGAAATCAAAATGCCCAAGATTTAAATGAGTGCAAAAATTTAAAAATGCTTTCCAGCTCAACTCATAACATAATCAAGTTTTATGGAGTTTGCCAATTAACTAACGCCAAGAAAACAGAAGCTAGGCTTTGTTTTGAATATATGGATGGTTCGTTGGATGATGTTGAAAATGCAGTTAATTGTAACCTAATGTTACCCAATAAACTAAGGAATCTTAAAGAAAAAGAAACCTTTTTATCTTGCATTATGCAAAACATAGTAGATGCACTAGCTTATTGTGAATCTTTGGGAATTATACACCGCGATGTAAAACCATCTAATATTTTGTTGCGGATAAGCACCGGTGAAGTTAAGTTAGCTGATTTTGGCGAGTCGAAGCTTTTGGCGAGTGGTGACTTGGCTAAAAAAGAACCGCTTATTCTCACTAAAGAAGTAGGTACATATGTTTATTGGGCTCCTGAAAGATTTAAAATAAAAGAAAATTGTATGGCAGAATATGATTTTCGTTCAGATGTTTGGTCCCTGGGCATCGCTACATATAAATTTATTAAAGGAAAACTACCATATATATCTAAAAATCGAAGCGGTGATTTGGACGTTAGTCAAACTCATCTTGCAGATAAAATTCAATTACTGGCTGAAGATAATAGCACTGCACTAAATGAATGTGATGAACATCTTCTTCCGCATGTACGGCCTTTTATCGATCGATGTCTTCAACTTGAAGAAAACAGAGATAATTACACAAAGCTTAAAAAGACAACTTTGTATTCACTATATGCACATTCTAAAGAAATTACGCGGGATATAGTAAAGAACTATTTAACTATAATCAATGATGCAGTGTTAGAGAATAGAATGAAAAGAGATCATGAGAATGAAAGAGATCATTAAGTGGGATCGGTTATAAGCTGTTAGAGAATGGAAAAAATGGGTCTTCGAAAAAAGATGCTTCATATAAAACTGACAGATCATAAAGTTCATTAATAAGTTCATCCTCAATTGGCAGCAATACTTGTAAAGTTGCTTCTTGATGATCAATAGCAAGTCAACAAATTTTATCCAATTATCAGTTTCATTTTTAAAATTTTAAGACAACGTCTCTAAAAACAATTACAGAGTGGCCAATAAAAAACCGGATTATTGCGTTTTTTGACGAAAATTTCCAAAAAAAATTTATTCCATAAATGCAACCATAAGGGGTATTTTATGCGAGAAATCGATTGCACATATCGAAAAATCTTAAAAACGCTCCCCAGACCATAAAATAGCCAATTTTTGTATTTTCAGGTAGGAATTACTACTTGAAAAACAAAAATTGGCTATTTCATGATCTGGAAGATGTTTTGAAGATTTTTAATGCGCGCAATCGATTTCTCATATATAAGTACCCCTTATGATCTTTTTGAAAAATTTTCGCCAAGAAATGCAAAAATCCGATTTTTTATTAGCCACCCTGTAAATGACGTTAAAATCAGGGTTAAAGATTTGGTAACAGATGTTTTTAAGGAAGTATTCCGGTTTTCCTGTATATCGGGGTCCAGAAAAGCGTTTTAGATTCGATTTTTTCCATTATAGGGTAATCACTTATAATTCATTTCCGCCGTAAATAGGAAAATAAGTCCGGAAGAGATGGTCAAGTGGTAAAGCTCTCGCTTTGCATTCCGAAGGGCGAGGTTTCGATCCCGGAGGTCGAAATCAGAAATATCATAATTCGAGATTTCATCATACAAACTACAAAAAAATCTTGAATTATGATATTTCTGATTTCGACATCCGGGATCGAACTCTCGTCCTTCGGAGTGCAAAACGAGAGAACCACTTGACCATCTCTTCCGGACTTCTTTTCCTATTTACGGCGGAAATGAATTATATGAAGATTCTATTAGTGTAGTCAATTTTATAACAAGTTTCAGTTTTCCTGTTGGTACTTGCCCCCAAAACTGGAAAAATTCTCTTAATGGTCCCCCTTTCGTCGGTCAAAAAAATTCTTAAGAGTCCCCCAATGATTTTTCAATTTTTCAAACAATTTTTTTAATATATATAAATTTTTTACAAAGATAACCTATTTTTTAAAACATTTTATCAATTTTTCTATGAAAATTTTTTTGATATATGCTATCCAAACTTTGGTTCTGGCTACCTGCACAATCTATTAGAGCGTTAAAACCCAGATTTTGGACTTTTTGTAGTTTTGTCGCATATTAAACTTATTGCAAAACCAAGAGAGAAGATTTTAACAAAATCACTAGATTGGGAGTTTTGTGCATTTGTAAGCGGGATTTAGATTTGGGATTTTGAAAATTTTTTGTCCCTTTATCTTTAACACTTTCCGGAGACGGTGTTTAAATCAATTTTTTTAAATTTCATAAATTTTATATATTAAAAATTTTTTTCAAATACTAGATATATTTCTTAATATACCTTAATATTTATTTTTAATCATCAAAAGCATTGCTTGCGAATGTAAAAAGCGAGTCGATACCTATGATTTTCGTAATATCTGGACAGCACTGGCGGCAAAGAATTAAATGACATTCCACCAAAAACTTACGATATTTTAGAATCACAGCTAGAAACTTTAAGGCATTCTCCACCATCTTCTCTACCTTCTCCTCCACGACGTTCTCCGCGACGTTCTCCAAGTTCTCCAAGAAGTCATGGAAAAGTTGAAAAGAAATCAATAAAAAGTTCTACCAGAATTCCTGGTAGCAAACACGAATTAAGATCAGTAAGAGTGACAAGATCCAGTCAAATGAAAGTCTGATCACAAAAAATCACAATTACACAAATATAAGGCCATAGCTACTATTAGGCGAAACTATTTAGCTCCTCCAAAATTTTGCCTAGCTACAGCCCTGCACAAATATCAATATTTTTGTAATTTTATATCATTTTTTTTACATTTCTTTTAATATGAGGATCAAGTTTAATAAAATATTATTTAAAGATTTAATCAATAAAATTAGAAACATTTTGCGTACACTTGATTATCACTTTTAAATGGAAAAAATAAATAAAACTTATTTCTAAATCAAAACATTTGATTGATGATCATATATATTACAATATGGCATAAAAAAGAAAATATCTCACCCCGTATCCCAAAGTAGAGTGTGATCTCGGGTGAATATTTTATTTTGCATCTGATTCTGATCCGAGAGGACCATAGTTCAGAAGGGAATGGATGCTAAAATAAAGAAGGAGAACGCTTTTAAGCATTTTGTTTAATATAAACAATTTTTCCCCTCCCCATATCGTGAGTTAGCCCAAAAATCCTAGCCAAAAAAATCCTAAAAATATTGCAAAATTCTAGCTCAAAAATTGAAAAACTACTAAAATTTAATTTTCAGCAATAAATCAACTTAGAAAAAACTTAAATTTTCTATTTTCTCCAGATTAGCAAACAATTCCATTGTTGGTAGCACGTAATTTTTGGTTGACATAAGTTCCATAGTCTGACCAATAAGAACTATTCCCAACCTGGGACACCGATGCTCCTGCTTTTAGAGCAAAGAAACACCCCTGATCACTGGGTGTTGTAGACAAACGAGTAGACAAAGTCCATGCCAAATATGAGATTTTGTTTTGGTCTAAAAGTTCAATTTTTGTGTTTAGTAAAAACTCTTGTATATCTTCCCTCTACACCGACTCTTAAAGGAGGGTAAGAAAAATGTTTGAGTCTCAAAAAATTTTTATTCACAAAAATTTTTTTCTCAGAAAATTTTTCTAATCATTTTTGCTCAATCGCGAAAAAAATTTTTCGACGCCCGAACATGTTTTTTACCCTAGCTTACCCAAATAGCTATATAATGTCTTCGAAACATTTACATTTACATAACCATTTCCGTCTGAGCTACATGCTCCATATTCTGTAACAAAAATGGGCAAGCCTAGATTAATAGCCCCTTGGGCCGAGACCAAATTTGAAGTCGGCAAATTTGTATAGTAATGTAGCGTATATGCAATATTAGAAAAATTGAGGGGACTAGACGCCGAAACATTCACATCGACATCCGCTCTAGGGGTACCTACAATAATGATATTGTCTGGGTCATTAGCTCGGATTGCGTTGATGATTGCAGTGTGGTAGGCCGTGAGGTTAGTCCATCAGTCGGCCCAAGATGGTTCATTATAAGTTTCATAGAGGACATGTGGGTATTGGCCATATAGTGTAGAGATGTTTTTGAA
>JAQGCP010002680.1:0-10031 GCA_034699885.1 Acrobeloides thornei | reverse complement strand
GATCTTGGTGTCTTTTTAAAGCTCACGTTCGTAGCTTTAAAATGACACCAAAATCTCGGCGTATGGTTGTTCCTATCAAAAGTTATGGCGAAAAAATATCTAGATATATCTTACTATAGGAAGTCAGATGATTTTCGCACACCCTGTAATAGTTGTTATATAAAAATAAACAATTTATTATTCAATAGATGAGATATTATACGGCTTCATAGGCTAGTGGTAGAATACCAGACTAATCAAACCGAAGGCCTGGGTTCGATTTCCAGTTGAGTCACATTTTTTTTGAGTAGCACATATCCGGAAGACTGATCTCTTATTCCCCGTAGTATTGCTGGTAACGGCGTTTGGGGTTGAGCACTCCCTTTTATGGAGGCATGGTTTATATATATCAGTAAATCTTATTAGAAAAAATGCACTCACGATGGAAATAAAGAATTGATTAGAATTAAATGCTAGTGATAAGAATGGAAAAATTCCATCTTCAAAACACATATATATAAAAGGTAATAGTTTTAGAATGAATCTATTATAAAATTGTATGTAACCTTTTAAAAAATTTTTTGAAGAAAAATTTTCAGATGTTTATTTCCTTCAAATTTTTATTATGTATAACTTTCCTTTATGATTCATTTAATCAATTTTCTTGCCAGAATGTTATTGTAAATACCACAAGAGGACAAGTTGTTGGATACCACTTTGATCAAGGAAATGACACTACACAAACTTGGTACGGACAAGCGGACTTTTTCTTTGGCATTCCTTTTGCACTGCCACCTGTGGGGGAATTACGATACAAAGTAAAGTTTATGAAGTTTTGACACAAAATCAAAGTTTAGTATGCTCGCCCATTGATACAATATCCTGGACCAAGTCCTTATAATGCCACTTACTCTCGATCAGCTTGTGTCCAACCAGGAGGATTAATGAATGGAAGTAGTGAAGATTGCTTATATGTGAATATTTGGACGCCAAATGTAAAAAGTTCGAAGCTAATACACAATAAGGGGGCCACTCACGTAAAAAAATTTTCAAAATTTTTTTTGGAAATGTCCCCTCTAGGGGCAAAAACAACTTCGGGAAACGTACAATCTTTGCCAGCTCTGACTGGCTAAAGCAATAGATTTGATGTTTGTTGCTTTAGTGTTATGAATGTTATCACTCCACAAAATTTATTCCGTAAAATTGTGTGCTCGAAAAAGTTGTGCCCAAACACCGAAACACAAATAAAAACGATTCAAAACTCGATAAAACAAGTCCAAAATTTTTTCCAAATTCTGATTCCCCAAATGTTTTTACCCCTATAGGGGTCATTTTCAAAAAAAATTTTTGAAAACTTTTTCACGTGGACCCCCTATTGTGTAGTAGGTCCTAAAGTTCAAGGCTCATAAATTTGTTTCATTCCATTTTAGGCAACATCTACTACAAAATACCCTGTTATGATATGGATACATGGTGGAGGTTTAATCCAAGGTGATAATCACGATAACTGGGGCAATGCAGGCATTGTTAGAAATCTAGTGTCAAAAGGGATCGTAGTTGCAGCCCTCGAATATAGGATGAGTTGGCTGGGTAAAAGTCATCAAATTTTTTAAAGAAAACTCTTTTAGGTTTCTTTACAACGTTTACTGATGATTTTCCGCCTAATATTGGCATGGTTGATCAAGTAAAAATTGTAATATTGTCGAAAATTTTCATTTTTAGGTCTTGGCGCTAAAATTCATAAAAGAAGAAATCACATATTTTGGCGGTGACCCTAATCAGATTACAATATTTGGTGAATCTGCTGGCGGACATTCTGTTTCATCCCATACTTATTCACCACTTTCACAGAGTAAGTAATTAAAAAAATTTAAAAAAATGATCGGTACTACTAAGTATTAGCTGCTGCAAATGACATGGCTATTTTTCCGAAAAAAATTTTTCCATAAAATTTAAAAAAACCCTATATGGGTTTTTCGATGCGGGGAATCCAACAAACGTACTCCCGATGTCTGAAAATTTTTTCTTGATCCTATATCGACTAGCACCTTGGCTCAAAAAGGGGTTTTTATGTGAAATTGATGCCAAACTGGCCTGAAATTTTGTAATCGAGGGTTTTCGGCTATGGCGAATCGATTAGCAATGGTTTGTGAGCCAATAATTTTATTTTTGGTACATTCAGCTTACCTCATAGACAAAAGGTAGGGGAGTCCCCAGAGGCACCGCTAGAAGCAACCTTTGTGTCACCATGCAGACATTGGCACTTGTGACATACTCATTTACGATTTCTACCTTCAGACGTCATTTGGTTATCGCAGATCGATTATTGGCTCACAAAACCATTGCCAATCGATTCGCCATAACTGAAAACCCCCGGTTACAAAATTTCAGGCCAAATTGGCATCAATTTGACATAAAAAACCTCTGATGAAAATAACCCTGTCATTTGCGTTAGATAATCCTTATTAGTATTAAATGATCTTCTAGATCTTTTCCAACAAGTCATAACAGAATCGGGTAACATGTTAACCTGCTATGAAGATAGCGTTGGCCCGACTAATAGAAATTTCAATTTTGCTCAAAACGCGTGCAATTACACACAGGAAATGTGGGATTCTAAAAACTACACTGCTTTAAAAGATTGTTTGATGAAAATAAGCGTCGTGGATGGCTTAGCAGCTATGAGTGTAACAAGATTTTATTCAATAATTTAAATTTGTTTAAAATAGAAATATGGTGGGGAGAATTGGGTGTGTTGGAATATGGTCCAAGATAATTATTTCTTTCCTGGAAATCCACAACAATTGGCTCTGAAAAGACCAAATATACCAGCTATAATTGGAAACTGTAAAGACGAATATGCAAGTTGGGGTAAAAAATACAAGTCTGCGGGAAGTAAAAGGGTTTCCTGACCCCTCTACAAATGTCTACTTTACAGCTAGTAGAATCTACTGAAGTTATAGAAGAAAACAAAACGTCTTTGGAAGTTTATCCGAAACCTCAGGAACTCTAGAGCTTCAATAGGGTCAATTAGCCGAAAAATAGACTCTTTGTGTTATGAAATTACACCTAGAGGGCTTACTTTTAGAAAAAAATTTTCAGGACCTAAATTCATGTAAAAATCACAAAATTCCACTTTTATTGAATCACCCGGTATCAAAGACGATTTTTGCTATTTTTCTGCCTAGAAAATTTAAGGAACTTCATCCAAATTTACATCTAGCAACTACAGCGCTGAGCGCTGTAACAAAAAATTGATCCTCTCTCGTCCCGGAAATCGGATCATGTAAACGCTACTGCATATTTTTATATTTTTTTAGAATTGGATAGAGTTATAAGCGACACAAATTTAACAACCTATACTAGACAACAGGTTGAAGCGAGGCTTTCCGTACAATATGCCACGTGGCTTGGAAATCAAACGCAAACTCAGGCTGTTATAAAAATTTGGGAAGATAACTATTTGCCTCCCGGAACAGCCGATGACGACCACTGGACATGGCTACAATTCGTCATTGATGTATGAATTTGTTCAAGCCAGATCTTACACCCTCATTTTTGTCATTTTTAATAGCCTACACTTACAAAATGGAATTTTTTAACCTAATATCAGTGCTGAACTAAGGTCGACGATTGGCATCCTCCCCCGCACAGCGAGGACCCAAATTCGAAACCCCCTTGCAGCGGAGAAAATATTTATGTGAAAAATGACTTGCAAAAATTGGCAATTTTTTATGACAAATTGTAAAAATGGTCACAAATTTGAATTTTTTGACTTATGGAAAGATCCCTGAAAGATCCGAAATTTGAAATTTTTGGTCTTATTGGAATGACCCCCCGCGCAGATAACCGGGTATCCCCGAACAGATGCCTAAATTTTGGCACAACTGGTTGAGCTATGACTAGTGTTTAAGTTTTAGGTAGGAACTTCTGCATATTTCACGTGGGGAACCCTCCGAGATGTTGAATATTACCTAATGAACAAGAATCCGAATGTCTACACTTATCAATTTGCGAGATCGTCTATTCTCAACTTCCGTACCAATCCATTGCCAGAGACTTGGCACCGTAAATTGTTTTCAATGACTTTTAAAGGGTGGAGCAAACAAAGTTCCATTTTAACATTTTTTCATGGACCTAAAAATTATTTCCCTAAAAATTACCCTAGTAGAGGTAATTCGATGAGGGGAGTCGATTGCTCTCATTCCTGAAGCTTGAAAATGCTTCCCTGCCCCTGATTCAAGGTCAGTATATTGAAGCGAAAATAAATTTTTTTAGTTTTTTATGTTAAAATGCTCGTTTCTGGGATTTTTCGATGCGGGGGATCGATTGCATGTATCAGGAGAGTATTTTCAAGCTTCGGGAATACGCGCAATCGATTCCACGCAAAAATGACTCTATAATTACACGTAATAGGGTCATTTTTAGGAAAATAATTTTTGTGTCCAAAATTCATGGAAAATGCAAAATGGAATTTTTTTGCGACACCCTGTAAAAAATAATTACAAAAATTTTTTATAGCAGTAATTCATGGTTGTGAACTGGAATACCTTTTCGGTTATGGTAATGGTGGTAACTGGAATGCTGCTGATCAAGCGCTAGCTAATCTTGTACAAGAAAGCTGGGCAAATTTTGCTAAATATGGGTACTTTTTTATTCCCCAAAAAAATCGTACACCATTTTTGAACCAAATCCCGAGACATAGGCAAAAAGGTAATGGCAGAATATTGTTTAGAGTCTAGAAAATCCTAGGAAGTCAAAAATTTCGTGAAAATTCTACTTCTATAAACAAATATCAACTCTCTTAGCCGTAGGAATTTCAGCACAAATTTAGGAAACCCACAATAGATGGTACTTGGAAGCCAACCACTTCTTCAGACTTTACTGCTCTAGAATATTTCGAATTTAATTTAACTTCATCCTTGAAAACTGGATTTAGAGCTAAGGATCAAGTTGTATGGAATCAAGTATAGATTTTATCTCTGCTAAAATACAGGGTGCCTCAAAAAAGGAAATTTTGTGATTTTTCAAATTTATTCAAGATTTTTAATTTTCACTAAAATAACCCTATAGTGGGTTTTTCTATATGAGGAATTGATGCCGAACCTTGAAAACGCTTCCCTGACTCTAATCTAAGGAAGATGTGTGTATTGAAGCGAAAATAGGCTAATATAGGGCCAGGAAAGAGGTTTCAAAGTTAATCAATGCGCACAAATAAAAATCGCGCAAAATATCAAAATTGTCCTTTTTGGGGCACCCTGTACTTTATACAAGTTTTAGGCTATACCACAGGTTCAGGGAGATTATCCACCGAATCTACCAGACACTCATCCAAGTATGGATAAAAATTAAACGAATCATAATTTTTTAGTCTGTTCACGTGGACATCAGTCGAAAGTGAAAAATACGACATGCTATGAAGCAATTGGGGCTCCTTTAGATTGGAATGTAGCTCAAACAAATTGCGCGCAAAGCTCTTATGGTGCACTCGCTAGTGTTGGAAGCGCTTTTGAAAATACCGATCTATTGGGTTTGGTTCAAAATTCAATAAAAACTGTAAAATTAAAATTGTAGGTTATGCCAAAAATGCTTATCCAAGCTGCACTGGGTTTTATATCGGACTATTCAGAAGTGCATATATCCCTAATAATTCCAATTGGACATGGGTTAATTATGATCCTATTGCATATAGAAATTGGAGAAGCGGTAGAATTTATGTGTTGGATAGATAAAGTTTTGAACCATTTTAGGAAGTCCAAGTCAAGATCCAAATGCTGGTTGTGTAGTTTTGAATCCAAATGACGGTACTTGGACGAATCAAGCATGTGATATACCTCAATGCTATATTTGTAGTTATTAGTAAACAATACTAAATTATATTTTTGAATTATTACCAAATTATGTTTTGGATGGAGTGGGGTACCTAATTGTCTTAGATTGCGGGTGCACGCTTTTTAAATAAATAATTTATTAAGAATGGTATTACTACCATTCTTTGTAAATAATTACAGAAATGTCTCAAAATTGATCTCAATGGCCAGCTTACAAACTTATAAAAATGCTTTCACTACAAAATCACAAATTTACATAATTATTAATTAATTATAAAAATCACAGTAAACACAAATACCTTCAGAGTCTAGGAATCCATTGCAAACCCGATTAGAAACACAGAGTCTTCCGATCCCACCAGATCGAGGTAATCAACATCCGCGTACACTGGCATGTTAATTAAACTGATGAGACTAGCCCTGAAAAGACGTTTTCCCATCTTCTTTAAGAAAAGATGTTTGGCCAATTAAAAACGGTCGGACTCATCAGATTTTGACACTTCCTGACAAACAATTCGTTAGTCTCCACCCCTAGGATTTTATGATACCGTCCCGTGAATTCATCTGCATTTTTGCAAGTGCTAGCCAGATCCCTGAAAAGTGGATTTTTTGGAAACATGCCGGTCAAAGACGTGGACCGTTTGTCTTTTCCGACGATTTTGAGTTATGAATTTTTGTGATGTTTAAACAATCGAAAAACAACTTTTAAGAGGCGATGTCTCGAAAGGTCGAACTTTTTGAGATCCCGCGGGACTATGGAGAACAACTTTTAGAACATAGCTTTCCCGGGAAAAATCATTTAAACGATCAAAAATCAATTTTTGTGTGAAATTTTGCATAAAATGGTCATAACTTTTTTCTCCACATTAAAAATCATCAAATTGAATTTTTCCGGGAAAGCTATTTTCTACAAAGTTATTCTCCATATAATTTCGCATAAGGGTGAAGAGGAGATGACTCTTCACGCTCAGCGTTTCTAATCTCTTCTTCCCTCGGAGCGCTCGGTCTCCGGTTCTAATCTTAAAAGGAGTTCAATGAAGCTCCGTAACTCGATCATAAGTAACCGGCTTCCCTTGAGATATCTCTTTCCAAACCTTCCTAATCTTCATATATGCCCAAAAAACATTAATCACAAATAAAATCTCCAACACACAAAAGATTATCATGGTAACTCGCCATGTTGACATTGATTCGTTAAAGTTTTCGTACATTTGATCATTAAATGATTCACCTAAAAAAAGTATAAAGGAAATTTTTTGACATTGATTGATACTTTGTGATTTGCCTTGACTTAATATACTGCTGTTACCACTGTTAATGCTACTGTTGGTTAAGTAGTGTACCCATGATGTTTCACTTGCCGAATCATTTTTGGTATGATTAGAAAAGCTTGGATTGAATTTCGATCCATCTATAGCTAGGGACAATTGAATGGTAATCAAAATACAGAGGCCAAATTTGAGTGCCTAAAAGGTATTGTGACATGAAAAACTATATAAAAGTCTATATCAGGGAATGGGGCACCTACAATTCCCAATTACCTCGCCTCCGTGAGAAAGAGGGAGCTTATGGTTTCTATTGGAGACCCCTATCCACCTCACAAGTATGCAAATATTTTTTTTGAGCACAAAATAATTTTTGCGCACAAAGTATTTTTTTGCGCACAAGTATTCTTTTTTGTACACAATATTTAAAAAAAGTAAAATCACCCAGATTGGAATTTGAACACGATAAAATCACCTCGATTGAAATTCAGGCAAAGTAAAATCGCCTAGAATGAAATTCAAACATGGTAAAATCGTTTAATTTCAGTGATTTCACCTTGTTCGAACTTCAACCTAGGCTATTTTACCTTGCTCGAATTTCATTCTAGACGATTTTACTTTGTCCAAATTTCATTCTGAGCGATTTTACCTTGTTCAAATTTCATTCTAGTCGATTTTACTTTGTCTGAATTTCAATTTAGGCAATTTTATCGTGTTTAAATGTCAAGCTGGATGATTTTACTGTTTTAAATAAATATTGTGCGCAAAAAAATACTTTGTGCGCAAAAAAGATTGTGCTCAAAAAATTATCATGGTCACAAATATGCCTCCTTAAATTAAAAATTACCGTTAACATAAAATAAACGATGTAAGACCGTAAACTTTCATATCTATACCCATAAATAAGTAAAATCCCACTAGCTAAATTCGATCCACAGAGCAACAAATATGCCAGGTCGGCGAATCTACTCGAAGGCGATGGTAATTGTCCAGAGGTATAATTGAAGATCAATATAAACAAAATAACGCCTTCGATAGTTTGTAAGAAGCCGATGATTCCGGTTAGAGTATGAAATTTTATCAAAATTAAAAAAAAAACAAGAAGTTATTTCGACCGACGATTTCTTGAAAATGAAAAAACCCTTTGAAACAAGTCGGGTCCAGGTCCAAATTGCGAGACCTTATTTGGCCCAAAATTACCCCTTTTTTGGGGGGGGGGAGTAATTTTTTGGTCGACCTCAAAATCATAAGGTTTCATATAATTTAAAAAAATTTTTGGCAAGAATTTTTAAATTTATAGTAAAATCGTAAAAGAATCCTTGTGATTTTTTCGAATTTCGAAAATTGGGGATAATTACTCACCCTCATATGGAACTGATGTGCTTCCAGGAAATTTTCCTGTTTACAAAAATAAAAAAACTTACTAGTATCAAACTCATGTACATAATAATAATAAATTATTTAAAAGGGGGGTCCACGCCCAGTACGCTTCTAGAAAAAATTTTTTCTCCAAATTGGCTGATTATTGGTACTCGGAGATTTTCGAGCATAAGAAAGCGATTGACGTTAGTCCAGAGTTCTGAAAAAATTTTCATGGCTCCCTATCAGAGTACTCCATGTGAAAATTTTTCGGACCCCGGGACTTACTCCAATCGATTTCTCGTGCCCGAAACCCCCATCCTGAGTACCCAAAATCAACTAATTTGAAGCCAAAATAAAAAAATTGATTTTTTAACATGGGGTATCCCGATAGGGGGTCACGAAAAGTTTTTCGAAACTCAAGACTTGTGTCACTCGATTTCTCGTGCCCGAAAACTCCCAAGTACCAAAAATCAGCCAATTTGGAAAAAAATTTTTTTCGAGAAGCGTACTGGGCGTGCATCCCCTTTATTGTTTAACTATAATAAGTAAGCGGCATAACATTTTTTAAACAGAATCGTTAATTCAATTTTTTCACATGGTGCAGTTTGAATAATTTATTAGTTGTTGAAAATAATTTTGCCATGAAGCAGTATGGAATTATGTTTAAAAAAATTTAAAAATTGACTTCTAGAAAATTTTATCGACCGAAACTTAATAACAATTGAAACAATAAGGTATTATTCAAAATGAGCGCCTTCCGCATCGCTACATCTTTTCAAGCGTTTGCGAAAATCACTATAACTTTAACCCGTCTTTGCAGACAGCCATAAATTTATTTCATACCTTGTGAGATCATTTTTCGGCAATTTTTCATGCGTTTTTAATGCGCTTTTTTTCAAAACTATAGAATGACAACCAAAGAATCTGAATTTGCACATGAAGACACAAATTGACCCAATCATTTATATATACGACCATATGTGAAATATAGAGTGGTTAGCCAGTAGGAATGCGTAGAAGAATAAGAAATAATTTTATTCTAGCAACGTTTCGACGTTTTACGTCTTCTTCAAGCTAAAAATAATAATACATGGTACGACCATATTAAACTTGATAAAAAAAGTGTCGAAATTTGATATATTTATATAATTCATTATAAATCATACAACAAAGTTAGATTGTTGAAGTTACTCCTGGGGTTTTAATATACGGGGAAATCAAATTGCGCACATTTTCGAGCCATGAAAATGCTTCTCTAACCCTGATTCAGGGAAGGAGTTTGTGCATTGAAGCGAAAACTGAAAACCCTCATAACCGAGAGCTAGTCCTGCAATTTTGGTGTCTGGGGTTTTCTTGGTCGAAAAACACGAATCCAAGCGATTTGAGCCGTTCCGAGTTCAATCTGACCGTTTATAGGTACCCTTCTCAGAGGTACCCCATTTTATATAATACAAAAAATCAAAAAAAATCTCAAATTTTTAGGGGGTGTTTGCGACTTGTGGTTTTGATAATTGCAGACATCACGGCAGACCAAAGTTGGCAAAAAATGGGATAATTCTCCAAACCACTCTAAATCGTGTTCTTATTGCTCAGA
>JAQGCP010002679.1:0-10034 GCA_034699885.1 Acrobeloides thornei | reverse complement strand
GGATTTTTATGAGAAAACAGTCGATTCTTAGGTTTTTCTAGGCGGGGAATCGATTGCGCTCACTCTCGAACCTTGAAAACGCTTCCTGGATCCTGATTCAGGGAAGAAATCGGTGTATTGAAGCGAAAATCAATTTATTTACGTAAAGAGAGTTATATAAACGTTGAGTTTCGCTTCAATACACCGATTTCTTCTCTGAATCAGGATCCAGGAAGCGTTTTCAAGGTTTGAGAGTGAGCGCAATCGATGTCGGGCCGCAAATGTCGGGGTTTCAAATGTCGGAGCCGCAAATGTTGAGCCGCAAATGTCGGGCTTTCAAATGTCGGAGCAGCAAAATGTTGAGCCGCAAATGTCGGGGGCTTAAAATTTCGGGCCGCAAATGTCGAGCCGCAAATGTCGGGACGCGAATGTCTGAGACGCAAATGTTAAGACGCTGGTGTCGTCCCGCCCTTTTAAGAAGTATCCACCTGGTGTTCGTTATGTTAAATTTAAATCGTGTGGCAAAGATAATAAGTATTGGTATGGAAACTATGGCGTAAAAATGGCAGAGGCCGCTATTGTTGTAATCAGCGATAGCAATTACAATAATTAAATTTAACGCGTTTTGGAATTATTTGTTTGTATCGTTTAAATTTTTTTGTAAAATATTCCTCAGCCCGTAACTTAGATCGTTTTTCCCGAGTAAAACTCATGTCGTAGTCTAAAATTAATTTTTTATAAAAATTTCCATCATTTTTACATTAGACAAAAAGATTATGCACGGACGCGGGATCGAACCTGGACCATTTGCTTAAGAGACCGGCTTCCTAACCACTACACCAACGAGGCATCTGGGAGACAATGATAAATTTAACCTATGTAGTTTATATGTTTTTTTAGTATTCTTAATAAATTTTGAATAACGACCACTCAGGAATGCATAAATGTAAAATTATTAAAAATAAAGTCAAAATTCATAAACAATGGAACTTTTTATAGGTTTTTGAGTATGAGAAATTCATCGATGATTTTATTTTTTAATTTTAATGTAAAAAAATAGCTACGACCACGCAGGGACGCCTAAATGCAAAAATTCTAGCCATGACTGTTTGTGGTTGAGGAGTTATTGTATAATTAGTAAAAAATGTCATTTTCTTCGATATTTTTTAATAATTATGCAATATCTCCGCAACCAGAAAGAATGATGGTATGATTTTGGTGTCATTCGATTGCTACGAAAAATCGACTCACGTGCGTTGACATCAAGATCATCGAAAATGGATTTAAACTTTAGGAGATATGCTCAAAATATTAAAGTGTGAATGCCCAACTTTCATAGGGGCTAAAATGAGCATTTTTTGAGCTTGCACACCACCTCAAATGCACCAATGTGTTTCTTTTAACCGATACACATTTGACCTTACACATTTGATCTTTCTCAAAATTACACATTTTTTTGCGACCATTTGAGGGAAAAAATACCCCATCTTCAAAAGGATGTAGAGCGTCATGAACACATCCGTTTTCAATGGCCGACCCCTCAATCGATTCCTCTCGACTCAGCGCACAATTCTATAGAGCCATTTTCTGGTTTTTCGATTTTTTAAATAGTAGTCTCCTAAGAAAACTGACGAGAAGTCAAAATTTTCGAGTTTTTTTGGAACATTTTTAAAGTTTTCAGGGTCAAGGAAGCGTTTTCATGCTTCAGGAATGCGCGCAATCGATTTGTCACATAAAATGACCCCTAAATATAATGTTAAAAAATTTTTTCGATTTTTGATCCTAGGGCGATCCCCCCCTTTTCCACAATAGCTCCCAACTTTTTCACAAAATATGTGCTACTGGTTAACTAATTCATTTATAGAGTCGACGATGAAGTGTCCGTTACACGTGGTCATTACAAGGGCAATGCTGGCCGAGTTATGCGTGTCTACCGAAAGAAGTACGACATTCATATCGACAAGATTACTCGTGAAAAGGCCAACGGAGCGACCGTCCACATTCGAATTCATCCTAATGTAAGCTTATAAATTTTTCTCTTTCGAAAATTTAATCTCTTGGAAAATCAGTCCTGGATACGCTCCTGAATCTCAGGAAGGCTGCCCTTCGCTATCGCGGTATATCCAATGCCGTAGCCAGGATTTTTCCCAGAAGGGAGTAATTTTTGTAACCCAACAACATAAAAGGGAGACTTGTGTTTTTTCGATTTTTTCCAAAAATTTCGAAAAAACATAAACCCTATAAAATTTTCAAAAAATTTGGGCAAAATCATAAGGGTCATTCCCTCCCCCAAGAAATATTTTTTTTTAAATCATAAGGGGGTCACTCCTCGTCATAAAGGGTAACCTTTATGGTTTTATTTTGTTTCAATCTAAAGGGTAGAGTTACCCATCTGGCTACGGAACTGGGTATATCCGCAACAAAAATATATATACTTCCCCATCTATTACGTTTCTCATGGATTTTTAAATTTGGTGCTCCTCTGTCGCAAAATCCTGTCTATCTCTGGCAGCTGGGGGTAACAGCTGTTACATATTTTCCCGTGGTCCCAAACGAATTTCTCACACTTTCTTGTGTTGGCATTTTGTTTCATTGAGCATTTTTTCGCTCGATTTTGGTGGGGGAAACTTGTCGTTGTTGGCTGCGTTATTTGGTGTTTTTGTTGGAATATTTCGCGTCATTTATTTACTTGTGTTGAAATTCGACTGTTTTTAATGCCTCTTATTTTCAGCTCTCATCAAAATGGCTGATCAACCCATTCTTCGGCAGGAAGGCCAAGACCAAAATCATGAATAAATCTCTCCGTAAGTCAATTAAGATTTTGAATTTGTGACTAAGTTTTTTACACATTTTACATTTCAATTTTTAACTTTATTTATTTTAGATGGGTTCAACAGATCATCATCAATCAGCAGCAGATCATCAATCATCAGCAGCAGATCATCGATCAGCGGCAGGAGCATTAACAGCAGATCGCCAATCAACAGCAGCAGCAACAACGGCAAGTAAGTATTTTTGTCATTAATTTTGAGAATTAGAAATCAAAATTTTGACAAAGTATTGGTGAAATAAGTGCGGTTTTGGGTGTTTTAGAGGGCACGTATGTTTCAACCCATAGAAAAACGGCAAAAAGTTTGTGCTGACATATCGGAAAAAACACCTATAAATTTTCTGCCAAAAATGAGATGTTTTTCAAACTTAAGGATTCCATATTTGTCTTAAAACGACGATTTACGGAAAACCCATACTTATTTTTATGCAGGAGGGTCTCCTCCACAATCTACAAGGTGAATTTTTTAAATTAGGCTTAAAATAAAAAACTAGATAGGTTTGAAAGGAACGTGTATATGCACCCCGTTTCAGGAGTGTAGTTGGGGTGTGTTAATTTTGGACAAAAGTCTTTTTGACAAATGATTTTTTGAAATATGATTTTTTGACAAATCGACTTTTCGACAAATGATTGTTTGAAAAATGATGTTTTCGTGTCAATATACAGACTTTTTCGAAAAACTAAGATGTAAGATGAACCCTAAATTTAAAATGTTGATATTTCGCATAAAACTCGGTTTTTTTAACAAAATTTTCGACGTTCCTAGGTTTTTCTAAGCGCTAAACACGAATCCGCCGTTATTTTTTGTCCTAGACCTCGAAATTATGGTCAAAAATGGCTTACAAATAATAGACCTTTTGTGGGATATTGCTTACAAAGAATAGACTTTTTGTGTGATTTTGGGGTACATGCCATGGTCAAAATCAAAAACTTCTTTCGGATTCGAGTTCCCCATGCCGAAAAACCCCCGAGCACAAAAAATTAGGCAATTTTTGAAAAGCTGAATAGTTGGCACAAACTTTTTGCCGCTTAAAACAGACGTGAAAGGGATTTTATGAAAAACGGACGGAGAATTTTTGATTAAATAAATTGGATCTTACACTTGGAAATTGATTAAATACAAAAATGTTTAAAATTTGTGAATATTGTCAAAATTAATTGCAGAGACGTCAGTGGTTGTATCAACAACGTCTTCTGTCACTCATTTGCGGGTGTTTGGTGGGATAATACATACAAAAATGGATTTTTTAAAAGAAATTTTGATCATTTTGTGGCATATTGAGGTTGGCGATTATATTTTTACATTTTATTGTAATCTTCACATAACATGAAACAATTAAAATACATTATTGCTTTGGTTGCAATTTTTTCAGTATTTTAGCTATCACACTAATTTTTTTAATTTTTAGAACAAGAATGCAATTGCGGTCAATGGCGGATTTTTTGGCGGTGGTGTTGTGGTGACTGTTCTCGTAACATGTCTCTGGAGTTCCATGTTTTAATAATCTATGTTAGATGAAACTTTTGAGGACCACTTTTAAACCCGTTTTTTTTGCCATTTTGGGGCTTTTATGGGTCAAAAAATTTTTTTGACGCTGGAATCGTGTTTTTCAGCTATTTTTACCCCTAGAAATGATGTTTTTAGAAAAAAATTCTTTCGAAAAAATGGCTCTAAAAAATTTCAAAATTGCGGTTTTTTTGCACCACCCTGTAATAAAATTGTAATTTTTTAGGTCGCATTGTTAAAGAACAAATATGGCTCTTTGGTGGTGTTGAGCGAGGAGGTACAGATTGCTTTTTGGTCATGCTTGTAGATGATAACGGAAATTCTTTACCACGAAATGCCGCTACACTGCTTCCTATAATTCAACGTTACGTTGTCCCTGGATCAATAATAATGTCCGATTGTTGGGCCGCTTATGGTGGTATTCAAAATCTTCCGGAAGCATACCAGCACTTGAGAGTGAATCACATTTATAATTTCGTCGATCCAGATACTGGCGCTCACACACAAACGATCGAGAGCACATGGCAAAAACTGAAGCAGAAGCACAAGGAGAGATATGGAACTAATCGGAAACTCTTTGGTACTTATATTGTGGAATTTCTCTTCAGAAAGAAGTTTAATGGACCTGATATGCTATATCATATGTGTCGATTTATTTCAAAAGTAATCTTCAAGAGAAATATTTTAAACTCTGGATTTTTTAGCATTACCCTGTTGAAATTAACGAAAGAATGTTCACCGTTCCAAAAGAAGATGTTGAAGCAGCAGAACCGAATGAAAATTTGGGATATCCCGAAGATTTGGACTTCGATCCCAATAATCCAGAACATGTTGAGGATGTGTTGGAACCGCTTGAAGATGAAGGCTTTGTGTTTATGGATATGGATGTATTTCTTGTCGATGAGGAACCAATTAATCAAGTGGAAGAATTCAACTTCGAAGATCTTGGTGATTAATAAATATGAATTATTGTTTTGTTGATTGTTGTTTATTAATGTTTTTGTTTTGGTATAATTTTAAATGAATCCTATTCGAATTATACAAATATGATGATAAATTTATTTTTTATGCATTCAGTGAAATTATGCGAATTTTAAGCCGGTTATTTAAGGCATGTTCCACAGTGGGCGTATTCTATATAAGGTGTATATGCACCTTATATAGAATACGCCCACTGTGGAAAATGCTTTTGTGACCTTAGGCTGTCATCCTATTGTGACCTTAGGCTGCAGGTCAAAGGGTGGGCATCCCCCGGCGCAGCCGGGGGTATCATCTTATTGTGACCTTAGGGCCCCCGGCGCAGCCGGGGTGTATCGCCCTTTGTGACCTTAGGCTGCAGGTCAAAAGGGTGGGCAAAAAGAAAAAAATTGTCAAAAAACTGAAAAAATTGAATAAATTTGAAAAAAAGTTAAAAAATGTCAAATTGAAATGAAAATAAATACGATTGACGCAAAACAACACGGCAAAAAGTAGAAAAAATAATGGTTTTATGTGGTTTACACTTGAAATTTGCATATTTACTGTTTTTTGATTTGGGGGGGGGGGTCAAAGTGCACTAAATTTTGTGCAATTTAACCCCCCCCCCCCAAAAAGTGGGGAGGGGGTTAGTGTGCATAAGTTCCCAATTTTTAGCATTTGAACTTTTAAAAATTCATATCTAATCATGTTTGCTGAACATTGGACGAAATTTTTGGCAGCTCTTGAAAAGGGAATTCGAGGATTACTGCCGTTATTAGCACTAATAATTTATACAATTATTGGAGCATGGATTTTCATGCATATCGAAGGTCCGAATGAAAAATTTCAGCTTGAGAAATCGCGGAAAATGCATATCATGGTTTTGGAGGTAATCACTGGTTCTATAAAGTGCCTAAAAAAAGGGCCATGGTCGCGAAATTTTTTCTAAAAATGTTTGATTCTTGTAGAAAATAAAATTTTAAGTTGTAAAAACATGTGTCTTGTCCCTGTCTTGTAAAACGAAAAATCTTGTTTTCATGAACCCACAATTCCAAAACTAATTCCCCGACCTCGGTAAGATGGCAGGCAACATTAAGTTTTACAGGTCGAGGGTTAGAACCCCTTAAATTAGTTGGGCCCACAGGTTCGATCCCGAGGTGTAAAACTTTTGAAGTTCAAAAAATTCTTTTACAAACAATGGAGCAAAAATTTTTTACTCCATTGTTTGTGAAAGAATTTTTTGAAAATAAAAATTTTTGCCCTAGTGGGATCGAACCTGACCGAATCAACGTCAGATCGGATGGGATCGCTCTTTACCGGGGTCGGAGAATTAGTTTTGGAATTGTGGGTTGAAATGGATTTTTCAAAAAAATTTTTTTTGAGTCATTTCGTTTTTTATCTAGATTAGGAGTGTGGAGTCCCAGAGGAGTCAAAAACGAAGTGTCTCAAATTTTTTCGAAACAACGCTAAAAGTGTGTGACATGAGAAGATACATCGAGCATATTTTTGATTTTGGATCAAAAGTTTATCTTGGCTAATCTGTAGTAATCTGTAGCACTTAGAAAATTTGAACAATGTTCCCAAAATTAGGGTTTTGGGAACATTTTTGAGGGTTTTGGGAACACTTTCATACAACTATAAGTCAGAGGCATCTCCCTAAATTCCATCAATCTAAAAAATAGGGTCAAAAATTAGTTTTTCTAGACAAAATATGGGTATCTGAGGGCGCCGACCGTCGATTCTTGCATTTTTACAACAAATATGGGTGCGAGGAATCGATTGGCGTCAGTTTTATCCGAACCAGAGTCGATTCTGAGAAGTCGATTTTTTGACTCCCCTAGCTCTACGGGGGTGGTGTTTCAAAAAATTTTTTTCTCGATTCCATTATCAGGGACCCATATTCTATCGATTTGAGTGGTAACGAAAAAAATTCGCTACCCATGGTGCCAAGTGTATTTTGTCCAATCTTCGATTATTACAGAGATAGTGTCTTCAATTTTTATTTTCTACAAGAATAAAGTATTTTTAGAAAAAAAATTTTGTGATCATAATCCTTTAGAAAATTTGATTTTTTTAATTTATGAAAATGACAGGACATTCTTGAATAGATTTTCATTTTAGAATACGACGCATGATTTGCTCAAAATTCGGAGCATGGAATATATACCTGCGAAAACTTATGTCGAATATCATCTAATACGATATATTGGAACTTTGGGCATAAAACAAATTAATGTAAACCATATCAAGTGGGATATATGGGGCTCTATTTACTACACTTTTTGCATTTATACTACGATAGGTAGAATTTTTTCACTAGAGTTAATCCCTTCTCGTTTCAAAAATTTCGAAGTTTTTTATGAAGAATTCAAAAATTTAAATTTGAACCCAGTCGAATAGGACTTTCAAATCCTTGAAATTTAAAGGCTATGGAAATATCTACCCAGTAACAACTACTGGACGAGTAATCACAATAATTTATGCATTTATTGGTATTCCATTGGCTCTTTTAAGTCTTATTGCACTTGGTCGGATGTTGGCGAAACTTTCTTTAGCTTTATGGACTGTCCTTGTTAGAGCACCGCTTGGTTTAGTGTTGAAAAATTTCAGAAAAGTAATGAAATTTTTTTGACCCCTCTTCCTAGTGCCAATAATAGGATAAGATTTTTAGATAACCAAATTTGACCCAGATAAAATATTGTCGGAAGCTGAAGATTCTGAACAAGATTTATTAAGATTCCCGATATCCTTCCTAATTTTGATTGCTCTTGGGTGGGTTCTTTTTAGTGCTTATTTACTATTCCAATGGGAATCAGACTGGGACTTCGGTAAAAATATCTATTCAAATTTGATGTTTAATTTTTTTAAATTTAAGGCACAAGTTTATACTTTATACTCATTTCTTTTACAACTATTGGTTTTGGTGATGTTATAACGTCATCGGATAGAATATTTGTGGTCGGGTTCTTGTTATTGGTTGGCCTATCACTCATTTCTACATTACTAGCCATTATACAAAAACAAATTGAAGCACTAGCAGCGGTAAAATTATTTTTATCTAATCTAATAGCTGTTCCGTCTCATTTCGTACGTGTCCATTTAAGTCTAGAGTCGAAACTTAGGTTTGGGTTTCAGGGTTTATTCATGAATAAACATATAAAATAGCAGCGTCACAAATAAAGTATAATTAAATTATATGGATCACAGGGCTAGTACCTTCATGCACCTCAACTTTTCTGCTCATCCCCAACTTTATAGTAGCCGTTCCGCGGCTTCGTCGCGGAGGGAGCTGTTTATTATTTTCGAGGACGAACTTCGCTCGTCTTGAGACTTCATTTAAAATTAAAACGGAATGCTCTCAGTGGAATAGTAAAAAACTTTTTCCTTACACGAGAATACAGAAATAGCTCAACTTTACCAAATGGGGATGGGCAGGAAATTGCCTAAGCTGTCTTATGATACTAGTCCTATAAAACTTAGGAATGGGAGACTTTAAAAAGTTCTTCTGAGTGGGTAATTATCTGTCTAGACTCAAAAAAATATCGAAGATTATAATTAAACCTTTGAAAACCCTTTAAAACACTTAAGAACCCATTAATATAAGATTTATGTATGACTCGACTCTTTTTTAGGGTGTAAAAGGAAACATTGATAAAGAATACCTCAAAGCACTACAAGAAGTTGACGAAGACGCAGATAGGTATTACGACGAAAAAAATGATGTTGAAAAGCAACAAGGAATCCCAGTATTAGTTAGTAAGTGCTTAGAATTAACGTCAGAAAAAGTTAAAATGTTCAACCTTTATTGGTCCTATGTCCAGGACTAAGGGTTTGGGGTCATAGGTCGGCAGGGGGGGGGGGAGAGGTTCCTCCCCCTGACCCACTTACTCATAGACCCAAAATTGAGGGGGACCACCTCATCTGGGGTCCCCTCCCCTCACCTTGTCGACCTATGTCGGGCCATTAATAAAATGTGTTCAGAATCCCGATCATTGGAACTTTTTGAGGACACTGGTCCAGAAGACACTAGTCCCAGTAACTCTAAGACAAGACCCATTGTATTCATGTGTGAGGTCTTTGGTACCATGTGGACCTAAGTCTAAAAGATATCACAGATCCAATCGGATCGTGGGTCAATTAATTCAAATATCCTTTGGATCTAAGATCCAGGAAGATCAGGAATCCTCATAATTTTTTGTATTCAGGAGCAAAATCAAAAAGCCCCGGATCACTCTCTTTGGAAGCTGTCGTCAAAAGAATGCCCATGAGGAGTCGTATTATTTATAAAGTAATGTCCGAAGAGAAGAAAAAACAGTTAAACGAGCATGCACAAGCTAAAATGAAGCTAGTCAACAAAGCATGTCAGGCAGTTGTAAAAACACAAAATAATTCCTGTCAACATATTGTTGAAACAAATGAGATATTTTGTCAAACGTATATTACTTCGATGGAAAAAGCATGTCAAACCGATCCGGAAATAATCAAGGTAAGAATAATAATTGTATATGTTAATTTAATTTTTTTTTAGCTGAAACGAACCACATCCGAGAGAAGTCTATGTTCGATGAATGCACAAATAAATATAAACTAATAATAAATGTCATTATTTAAAATATAATAAATTTTTTTATCAAGGGAACACCAGCATATCCTTATTAAAGGACCAGTCCAGTAATTTACAATAATATGAAAAAAATGATATATTCGGAAAGATCATGAAAAATGGAGCATTTTTTGTTTTTACGGCATGTTCTGAATCGT
>JAQGCP010002678.1:0-10036 GCA_034699885.1 Acrobeloides thornei | reverse complement strand
CATCCATGAGTACAAACAATCATGTTTATATTTTTACTAATCACATATTACACGTGGCCAATAATACCTCTAAAAATTTATTTTCTTTATCCAAAAATTTCTTTATTTGACTTGACGTCTTTACCTCAATGAAAGAGGCCTCTTCTATTTTCCA
This sequence comes from Acrobeloides thornei, assembly GCA_034699885.1. Taxonomy (NCBI): domain Eukaryota; kingdom Metazoa; phylum Nematoda; class Chromadorea; order Rhabditida; family Cephalobidae; genus Acrobeloides; species Acrobeloides thornei. Next base: position 9,882 of record JAQGCP010002678.1, on the reverse strand, counting down.
TTGGAAAGTAAAGGCAAAAGCGACTTGATAACAGTAAAGATAATAGCCCATTAAAAGTTCAGTCAGCAAAGCACAAGGAAACACGCGAAAACACTGTTACCTGATGCAGGTATTGAATACTGATAAATGTCAAGCAGTCAGTAGCAGGAAAATCCTCTTTGTCAAATTTAATCGCGACAATCGTCTCTAATATGTTTATAATCGTATAAGTTTAAGACACCCTCTTTTTTGACAGTATGCTCTATGGTTATTTTATCTTTTTTGTTTATTAACTAAGTTTGGATTAGTAAGGCAGGCAAGTAGCTAACAAGGCGCCAATCAGGACAATTGTCACACCTGTCATTGGAAAAATTTAAAATTGCCCCTTGGTTTCAATTATATTTTCTGAAAAATTGTAAAAAATTTTCGATGTATAATGCACATTGAAAAAAGTCTCTAAAATGAAATTTTTTTGGGATTGACTCTCCCTCGTTCCCTTCATTCATTGGATTCTTTCCAAAGCTGGATCTGAACAGGTCCAAGAAAAGAAACCGGAACAGAATTCGGACAGTCAAACCAAAACCGGAACAGCTTCAGAACCAAAATAGTCTAAAATATCCTTATCAGAACCCTTATTGGAATTCATCTTTGCTTCTCTATGTGCTTGAAATAAAGTATATGATGAAATTGTGTTGAATGGGATGAGTAGTAATAACATCTGACATCAGTATCTATCAATATATCAATCAAATCCAATAGCCAACTTTCAAGTAATACTCTTCTCAGTGATGTAATTTCAGCCGCCAGATGGGGGAAGCACCTGGAAATTTTTATTTTTTTATGAAATTTTTGAAAAAAATCATAAGAGGATCGTTATATATTTAAAAAATTTTCGGTCCTTCTGACCAAAGCTCCCCTCGCCTCCCTTATGTTATGGTCGACACTACTACCAGATCGAAATTCAATACAAGTCATTCAGTGACGGCCATGGTGTAATGGTTCGGTGCATTGCCCAGGAGTTCGATATCACCGGCACTAGCAAGGGTATGGTTGCCCCTCGCGTCCAAAAGATTTTGCCGCTGCGGGAAAATATAATAGAAACACTTCCATTACAAAAAGAAACATCTGATCGATCGGGGATCAACCACAACATTGTAATTACGTCACTGATCTTTCTATAACTACTCTCTTATCTTTCACTCAATTGTCCTTGAGTTTTTGCTATTCTAGGGTTGTAAATTTTTGTGAATATTTTTGTGAACCTCCAGACATGCCACAAAGGATGCTTCACAGGAAAAGTTAAAGGTTATATCGAAAATCTTTAGTCTATGCCCATGATTAACCAAAAATATGACACTAGGTACTGAAGCTCAAAAAATTGATATATGTAACTTTTTCCTGCAAATTAATCCTGTTGTGGTATGTCTGGAGGTTCCCTGGTTAGTAAATTTAGTTCTTTCAAACATAGCTTTTATATGTTTAAAATTGATCTTTGAATCTCTTTATTTTTAGCTAAAACTTAAACTTCGATCAAGATGTCTTTCTTTTCATAATTTACCTATTCACCCATCTCTTATTAAATTTACGCTGTATAAAACACGTCAATTTGTTAACTCATAACTCAACTTGCTCTAGCCTACGAGTATAATCTCCGGTCCGGAAATGAACAAACGTTTGACTGGTTTTATATTTTACGCGATGTTTAATTAAGGCACGGGGTAAGGGTAAGACAAGCATTTAATAATTTCATTATTTAGTGATAACGTCAGAATAAAAATTTTTTGAATGAACGTTGCAAAACATAACTTTTGTGTTAAACGATTTCAACAATACTAATTATAAAAGTTTTAGTTATACACTAAAAAATTAGCTAACAAATGGGTTGACTATTTGCAGTACCATATCCAGGATTTGTTCATGGGGGGGGGGAATATTTGCAGTGCTATATTCAGATCCCAACCCTAGTTGTTGACATTTTTTGTCAAAAATATAAGGGGGATACCCTTTGGATTTTTTAAACTTTTTTAGCCCTTGGGGAGGGGGTATATGTATCCATACCCCTTTGCTTACGGCCTTTCCATTTGGGAATTGTACAATGGGTGGTCTAGATAAAGTAAATAAAGTCCTTCCAAATTCTTGCCTTATGATGTCATTGCTTGGGAAAAATTCGATTTTTTCTTTGTAACTTATTTTTGGATTATTTCCTCAAAACACGGAAATTAGACGCTTTGACAATTTGATCCGAATTCACGTTTTTTTTCTAACCTGTCTAGGCAGGATTAAACTCAATGCCATTGTTGCAAATGTTTAAATACTAGTCGTTCAAAAATCATAAGTATTCGTAATTTCCACTTTGCTATGTTTTTGAGAAATTTGAGACTCGATTAATTCGTGGAATTTTTACTTTATTCTCAGGCTTCTTGATGGCCTAACGAGATTGTTAATTCTATCAAAAATTTTCTGCACTTTAATTATAGGAATTACGTGCTAAATTTTTTGACTGCGTGAAAATTATTTGGCGTTTCTTTAAAATTCATTTTTAGACTCATTAAATGGAGTTGTTAACAAATGAAACGGGTAGTTTCAACGAGTCTATGGTACAAGAATATACAGCGAATTACAATGAAACCATTATTGAATATACTGATAGCACTTCTATATTACACCATCTCTCTTATATTTTTAAAGGACCCTTAACTGTATTTATTGTGGTTGTTGGTGTAATTTTCAATATTATTACTTTGTATAATTTGAATTTGAATCTTGTGTTAAGGAAGAAGATGAGATTAATGAGGGTTAGAGAGATGATGAACTTAACTTCAGCAGGGCAGATTGAAACACAACGGCTGACTAGTGCTAGTTGTGATTCACCGGCGCCATTGTCGCCTACAAAAAATCAGCCATTTCGATACCCCAAGTAATAAATTTAAAAATTATTAAATATAAAATTTAGAAGGGATTATAGAATTTTTTGAAATTAATATTTTTTTTATATGCGAAAAATAAATAAAACATCCTAAAATTAAAAAAGAAAAAATTAAAATGTCACGTTTCTCATTGGAAACTTCAAATGAAACGGCGCAGTAAACTGTGCAAAAAGTGAGAACACCCCAAATATCGCCATAAAAGTGATTGTTTTTGTTTAAAAAGTATTTATATTAGAAATTTGACACAAAAAGTGCATACTATAACTCTAAGGGCCCGCCTACAAGTCACTTGCAGGGATTGCGAGTGACATGCGATTGTGAGAGACCCCTTTCAGGAAATTTTCCTCAGACAACCCTCTTTCAAATACAAAAAATAGGTCAAAAATTTTATCCAAAATGATACAGTATACGTCGAGATGTTTGATTTTTTTGAACATAACCAAGACACATAAATTTTTAAGACTTAGAAAAATTTTGCAAAATCCAATTTTTGAGCACTATAGTCTTATCACTTCATTCTTTCAAAAATGTGTTATTATAGCTTTTCAAAAATGTGTTATTAGAGTTGTACGAATACGTTTTATGACAGAATTTCATGTGTTCTCATTTTTTGCACACTTTACTGCGCCGTGAAATGGAAAAAAGAATAATTTTTAGACTAGAAAGACATACAAGTATGATAGCTCGTTCACCAACGAACTCATCGCTGTCACCTACTTCTCCTACAAGAAAAACTTCTTTAACTCAGTTTCAAAGGTAAGCCAAATGATTATGGTTGATTACAGGGGGAGGGGGTCAAAAAACCCGAAATTTTGATTACGTAATATCTGGATAAACCCTAAATCAAATGTTCCCGAGGTCGTCTGGGCATACCTCCTCACAGATATTAAACGTTTAATGTAGTAGGATTGTTTAGTTTGAGGCAACACCAACACAATTCTTTGCCTAGAAAGTTTACACAAAATGGAGATTCTTCCGGAGCTCCAACATCACCTGGAAGTGTGAGATTATCGGGAGCTCAATTTTCTCATCCAGCTCATTTTCAAAGGTATAAAAGTAATTCATGAACATGAGTATATGTCCCCTTTCATCTATCTCATGCATCGTGCCTAGGCCAAATTTACTCAACATTTTGCCTTATAAATTCAAATTTTAGAAAATCCGAAAAACGACCTCGAATGTACATTTTCCTTATATGGCTCACTTTTTGGGATACTGCCATTCTTCTCGGCGCCTTATTACTCTATTCAATTCCAACTGTTCTGACCTCTGCATACCAATTCTATGCTACTTTATTCCCTCTATTTTATATGTTCTGTAATGGTGCACTTACAGCTAGTGTATGGTTAACCTTAGCTTTTATGGTCGATCGCTACAAGAAAGTCACCAAGCCATTCCATAAAATGGTCATCGCTCAAAATAGTACCAATCCTATGTCCGAAACACGAATTCATCTCTTTATGCTATTATTGTCATTCCTTGCGATGGCATTTGCATTGCCACGATTTTTTGAAATTACTGTAGATGTAGATACTGAAGCTGATGGATATGCGTTTAATTCAACTGTATTATCAGACAGTCATATGTATAATTTAGTCTATAGGATTATTGGAGGAATTGTTTTCTATTCAGCACTACCTTATATATTAATGTTTGTTATATCAGCAAGAATATGGATAGCATTAAGAGAAGCTGCTAAAAGAAGAGCTAAAATGACAAATACTACTACTGTTAGTGGTAATAGTAAAAGTTCATCAACAACTGAGTCTGATGTGAGTTTTTTGTAACACACCACATGAGAAATATTGGATTTGAAAATGTTTTTCTCTCTCCTTTTCCATGCTCACTATAGAATAAAAAATTTTTAAATAGTCCACTCTCTTATCACCTATCGGTAATCCCTACGTCCGTCTTGTACCGTTAATCGGTCGGATGACACACAGGTGTTAATCGTATGTCACACAGGTGTGAGTAGTGGAAAATACATCGTCAAGTATTCACCAATTAACAGGGAGGCACTTACTCAAAAAAGGTCATTTTTTCCCAAAAAACATAAAGGGAACCCTTATGTGTAGGGATTTTTTTTAATTTTGGCCGTCTAAGAGGGGACCTATAAAAAATTTTTACCTTGATCTCTCCTTATGTTTTTTAGAAGATTTTGCAAAAATTTGGGCAAAAACATAAGGGGGATCAAGGCAATTATTTCGAGCTTTTCCAAAAAATTTAAAAAATAGGGACAAATTTTTTTAATTGGGGGCATGAGGGCACTAGACCCAAAATGGGGGTATTTTCCCTCAATTGGGACGATGTGGTCACCCTAGTTCAACTGTGACATCCCATGCAAGAGGTCCAAGGGCGTAGCTAGAGTCCCATTTTAAGTGGGGGGGGGGGGGACAATTTTTCCAAAAATTGTTTTTTTCCTTAAAAAAATACAATTCTTTGTTTGAAGAAATTTTTTTCGATGAGTCCCCCCCCCAAGGACGTAGCTAGAGGGGGTGCAACGGGGACCGGTGCTCCCCCATTCGGGCTGAAGGACTGAAAAAATCCCTAATCATAAGGGCCTAATCATCCTCCTTATGTTTTTGGGAAAAATCAGCCTTTTTTGAAGAAGTGCCTCCATGCCGGACCCTTCCCCTCTAACTACGCCTTTGTCCCCTCCCCCCGACGTAGGTGGGGGAGGGGCAATCGCCCCTGAAATCGTCTGAATACCAAAAAATACGATGTTTTACCATTTTCCCCCAAAAAATTGGCATTTTTGATCATTTTTGGTAAATTGTCCTCCTGAAATGAAATCCTGGCTACACCACTGTCCCCCCCCCATCTCTGAGCTCCAGGACCGCCACTCGGAATAACTACATTATTTTTTGTAAAAAATGAAGCTTTTTGGGCGAAAAATGGCTGAGAAATGGTTTTTTACCACAAAATCGCATTTTTGGCAAAAAAATAAAATTGGCATTTTTGGCCATAAATCGATTTTATGCAAAAATAGTCAAAATTTCAAAGTCGATTTTCTTCACCTTAACAAAATGTTAGAAATTTATTTTTTTATAAAAATACAGTGCCTTAGTCCCTCTAACAGATGCAAAAAACCGTATATAAAAATTACTTAACAGTGGCGAGATATTTGACTTTGAAGTTGATAGTCAAAAATGAGGCAAAAACAAAATGACGCACCCGGGAATCGAACCCACGACCTTATGGCTGTTAGCCAAATGCGCTTACCACTACACCATCGTCACATGGTGTAGTGGTTTTCGTTTTGGCATTTGGCTTGTTTGGACTATTAGGTACTCTTTTACGTCCCTGATTCCTTTTTTAAACTGTATCAGCCAGTGTCATAATTTCATTAATTGAGTTTTTGGTAAAATTTTTATTTTTAGAAAATCCTTATCACTGTGACAATTAAGTTCTTGGTGTCTCGACTTTTAACAACCGTTATGGACGTAGCCGAGCACGTTATTGGTTCTGAGTCTTTCAACGGCTCGCCTGTTGCCATTTTCTGTACTGATTCCAGCAATCTTATGGTTGTTATCTCAAGTGTAATGAATTTTTTCATTTTTTATGCCTTTTCATCCGCATTCCGGCAGTCCACCTTTATTGCCTTGTACTCCTTGAAAAGGAAAAATGCAAAGAGTATATCGAATTCCGATATTATGTAATTTATTGTAATATTATATAACATGGTTGTTTGTAAATATTTGGTTTATTGTGATAAATTTTTATTTCGATTAAAAGTTTGATTACCGTATTATCTCTAATAGAAGGACAGGGATCACCTAAAAACATAAGGGTCCTCCCTTATGTTTAATGAAAAATGTTCTAAAATTTACGTCTCCGAGGAAGGTTGAAAAATAGAAGGACATGTCCTTCTATTAGAGATGATACGGTAAATGTAAATTGTGGACTAGAGATCCTAAACTTTGTTTTCTGAAATTTACATAATTACTGTTTCGATGGAGTTGAGCCATTTGTGTTAATAAACAAGATTTTTATTGTAATTCATTGAAATTCAGGCAACCTTTTATATTGCTATGAATAAAAATGGGTTTCAATCGGCGCTAAGACAGGTGAGGACGGGCATTTGAGGACGCGACACTTGAGGACGGTCTTTTGAGGACTGATATTTGAGGACGCGACATTTGAGGACGGACATTTGAGGACGGGCATTTGAGGACGGGCATTTGAGGACGCGACATTTGAGGATTTATTTTGAAATTTTAAATCAAACAATATTGTTTTAAATAATGCGGATTCGTTGAAATTTTCAATGTCAATTGTCCGTCCTCAAATGTCGCGTCCTCAAATATCCGTCCTTAAATGCCCGTCCTCACCTGTCGCAGCGCCTTTCAATCAAGAAGAGAAAGTTTAACGTAAAAATTGCAATTGAACTGCTCGGAGTATCGTTCGGAGATTCTCCTCTTCTCCCCTCATAGTGCATTAGCGCTCGGCTCCCGATACTACTTTTTATTAAACTAATAAAAGCATAAATATATAAAGAAATATTATTTTTTCTTTTCCCATTTAATGAGCTCAACTTCAAAGTTCAATGTTGCATTTGGTGGAATTTCTGGTGGTGATCCTGCTTTTCCATAAGCATATTTTGGTGAGCATCGTAAATTAGCTATCTCATCTTCTTTCATTGAAGCAATGCCAACATCCCATCCTTTGATCACCTTGAAATTTGTTATAGTCATATCGATTTTAGTATAAGTTAAAATCCGTTTCCATAATGGAAAAAGTCCGGATGCGATGACCAAATGTTTCAAGGCACTGATCGTCTGATCTGTCAAGTTAAGCAATGTTGGGCCCGCGGGTTCAATCCCACTAGGGCAAAAATTTTGATTTCAAAAATTTTTTTTACAAAAATGTAGTAAACAAATTTTTGCTTCATTTTTTATAATAAAAGTTTTTTTTTGAAAATCAAAAGTTTTTCCCTAGTGGGATCGAACCTGTGGGCCCAACGTTGCTTAACTTGCCAGATCGGACTATCAGCGCCTCGGACCACTAGGTCATCGCGTCCGGACTTGCGGAAACGGACTTTACATGAATAAAATTTATATTTCAATGTATTTTTTGATCTTTGAGCTCACTTATCACCCCTCATACACCACTTACTAACCTCTCCTTTTCCCAAAATAAATTTGAAAGGTTGCAGCCGGTCTCGGCTTGAATCAAATTTTGTTCCATCTTTTGCCAATGTACCAACATAGTGCACATAAACTATGTCTCCTGCTGACGGTCCTGCTTCCGGATTCCCTGATTTTATGATTGTTTTCAGGAGACTGAGATCCTAAAAGTAGATTTATGTATAATTACATTTATATAAAATTTTCAAAAACTTTTAATAATAAGTCTTGAAATTTAAAACAATAATTTTACTTCTTCTATACTTAAGTCAATCACATCCATAATATTTGTTAAAATTGCCGCAGTTATTCTATTACTATAAACGTAATGTGTGTGAAGACGATCTCGGGAACGTTTGATTTAAGCCCCCAGTGCTAAAATTAAAGGCCTAGAGGACGAAAATCTAAGGCTTTTGACATCACTTTTATGGATGTACCAACAAATTAAGTTCCGATTTTTTATTGGGTTGTATCATAATTTCCGGGCTTTTGAAAAAACCAAAAAGTTCTCTAATTTGGCTGATCTTTTCTACTCGAAGATTTTCGACATGGGGAACCCGAATCTGAAGGAATTTGTTGAATTTTAATCACAGGAAGGTACTTATATGATGGGTATACTCTCTAAAAAGGTTTCATAATGAAAATCGTTTAAACTCGCTTAAATTAGTGCAGAGAAATTTTTTCTGCATTGGAAATGTGCGCAAACGATTCCCTGCCTAGAAAAACCCATAGACAGCCGTTTTTCTGACGAAAATCCGAATGTTGGTTTATTTTCGCTTCAATACTCCCACCTCTTTCCTTGAATCAAGGTCAAAGAAGCATTTTCACGATTCGGCAATGCGCAATCGATTCCTCGCATAGAAAACCCCCATAGGAGTCATTTTTGTAAAGATTCGAATAGCAAAAGCTCAAAAATTATGGTACAACCGAATTTTTATGCCGGCATAAATTTACTCTCGGAGAAACCGTAAGCGCCTGAGATGTTCGGTTCCAGTACTTAAAAAGAATAAAAATTAGTACCGGGAGTTGAGCGCCCCGCGCTCGGAGAGTTGTGACTCCAAGCGGCACTCCCAAGTAACGCTCCCCGTTAAAAATGTATTAGTTATTACTAATACTTTTTTTAAATTAATCCCTGCTATATCTAACCTTTTTTTTGAAAAAAGTGAAAATTTTTTCTCCAATTTCGATGATTTTGGTGTCAATCGTCTTCTCTCATTGTCCCCTACAACTTTTGCAATGGCACTCCGGATTTAAATCTATCGTTCCCGAGATTGTAATCACACACACAGACACACATTACACGTTTAATGCAGTAGGATATGAATAAATTTAAGTTAAGAATAAATCAATCAATAAAAAACTAACAAGTAAGCTTGTAAGCTCGACTTGAGATATGGAACCTGTGTGAAAGACAAGAAATGTTTGTTTAATGGTAGCTCATCAGCAATGTCAAGAATCTTACTATTGAATTGTTCCAAAAGTTCCTAGATTTTTTATATAAATTTTTTTCAAAAAATTTTTTCTTTTTTATTTTTTTTAAATGACCCCAAGTGGGGAAATTTTATGCGGGAATCGATTGCGCGCATTACCGAAGTGTGAAAACGCCTGATGGACACTGATTCAGTGAAGAGAGTGTGTGCATTGAAGCAAAAATGAAATAAAATTTCCTAAATCAGGGTTAAGGAAGCGTTTCCACGGTTAGGAAATGTGCGTAATCGATTCCATGCATAAAATTACCCCTATAGGAGTCATTTTTAGGCAAATAAAACATGAAAAAGAGAAAAAAATTCGCATAAAAAATCTGGGAACTTTTGGAACAACACAATATATTAAATGAGAAATGTCTGTCT
>JAQGCP010002677.1:0-10038 GCA_034699885.1 Acrobeloides thornei | reverse complement strand
ATGGAACGAAAAATGAAGAAGGAACGCGTGTCTATGTATGTGCAGTTTTTTGAGATTTGCCGCTAAAATCAAATTCATATTGTGTTGCCTCATCATTTTTTGACCGCCTGTATTGTATTTTGTAAAATTTATGTCCGCTTCATGGACTATTTTTATATATAGCCAGAATTTTAGGATATTATTGCCTTTACTCTTTGCACATCTAAGGATTGATGGCAATCATAAATTGGTCCAAAGTTCGATTCTTCAAAATTTTAAATTTAAAAAATCTTAAAATAGTTTAAAAAAGAGAAGGGGTTCAGTTCCATCAGATGAGACTGAACCCATTCTCCTTTATTTTTCGAAAATTCATTCGAAAAAACTTTGAGATGATATATTTCCGTTGGTGATTCAGCATTTCATTCTCCTGTTATCTTACTTTGAGAAAAGAAAAATAAAGGCGTCTCCGTCATTCTTTATAGATGCGTGGTTTCGCGATGATTTGCGATTTTGAAATAGGTTTTAAGATTTTTATTTTCTCAAAAGTAGTATAAAAATGATAGTTTTTAAGGCACTAGACCTTTCCTTACAGTTTTTGAATTCAAAATTACCGTTACCGTTTTCGAAATTTCAAAACATGAAAATTTAGGAGATAAAAATTAAATAGTTGAGTGTCGAAGGTGGATAAATTTAAAAACGGTAAGGAAAGGCCTAATGCCGTTTTTAATAGAGTAGGATCCGGTTGTTAATATTTTCTGATCGTTTTTGGCATAGGTTATGAAAGTTTGATTTAAAAAATGCTTGTTTTTAAGTTGAGAATGCTCAAAAATATAAGTGACCATTAGGATTTTTTAATTTTCAGAAATTTTGGGGAAAACATAAGGGGGAGCATTACGTTTTTCGGGCCGAATGGGGGGGGGGAGAGAAGTCCCACAACTTACCCAGCTACGTTTTGTTTTTTCGAATAGTGATGAATTTTTATGACAAATTGAAAATTTAGGAGATTTTTATTAAAAATTTGATAAATTTTGGAAATTTTTGGTGAAAATTTATAATGGGGGACCATTAGAATTTTTGAAAAAAATTTTAAAATGACGTTTTATTCAGTGCTTAAACCGGATTAACCGATCGGTTACGTATTCGGTTTCGGTTAATCTGGTTATTTTTTATCCGGTTTCGGTTAATTCAATCAAAATCCTTCTAGTTCCAGTTAATCGATCGGATCCTATTCTAGTTTTTAATTTTGAGCTTACTTAGATTTTCAGTTAAAACCTTTATTTGAACATTTGTTAAGAATTCAAAAAATTTTAAGATGTGCAACGAAATTCTGTTTTTTGTAAATTGTAGGAAATTCCATTTTTCCTTTGGTTAAAACATCTTTTTTAAGAAAACAGAGCTTTACGCCACAAAACGTTCACAAAGTTTTTTAAGGGTTATTAATTTTTTGTGTGATTTTCTCATTTTTCTATCGATTTTCATCAAAAGTAACCTTTAAGAAAATTGTAGAAGAAATCAAGCTCTACAACCGAGATTTTGAACAAATCTTTCTAGAAATCGATCAAATTCAGTATCAAAATAAGTATCCTTATAAAATTTTTGTGACACCCAAAGCTCGGTTTTCTCGAAAAGTTTGTTTTAAAGAAAACATAATTTTATGCCTTTTTAATAAAGGCCTGGAGATCAGCTCTGGAGCGTCCGAGTGGCGCTCCCGATATATATTAGATTTTTGATGAAAATTTTGAAGTCCTTGATCTAAGGAAAAAGTCAGCGCGAAATTTTTTTTCAAAATGCTTGTTTATATGCTGGAAATGCTCAGAAAATTACATTTTTTGGTGGAAAAAATTAAAAAGTTAATTTAGGCTGTGTGCTAATCTCGAACAAGTGGTCTAGACTCTCAACGTCTCGAACTTGAATTCGAGACGCGAAACGTCTCGAATTCAAGAGAATTATAACGTATTCGAGACGCTAAAGTCTCGAACAGCAATTCAAGACATTTAGCGTCTCGAACACCTATTCGATCTTTAATGTTAACTATTTTCTCTTGCCGTTTTAAATTAGTTTGTACATCGGCACGATTTGTCTGATTTATTATAAATGCTGAAAAATAATTGAAATATGGATAGCAGTGCCGATCGATGGGCACTAACACTTTTCACGATCATGGATAATCGTCGCGGACATTTTTCACGAATAATTTTTTGATATTTCAATATTTTTTCTATAAATACTCACTAAATATCTTTAAAAATTGAAATATTAAAAATTTGAAAGGAATTGCTAACGGAAAATTGTAAAAAAATTTGATTTTAAAATCGTTTTCGTGAAAATTGTCCTAGTGCCGATCGATCATCAATGCAATTAGATCATGGAATTTATCCAGAAATCAAATAGCGAGAGAACTCACTACATTTTGATCTTAGTGAATTGCATTGGCGGATTTTGTTCGACTGTATTCTTTTCATTTTTTTCATGATGATCTCTTTGGTTGAATTTTCACTCAGACCTATCCGGGCCTAGGACCGGGCTTGGGCCCGTTTTGACCTCTGCGACTTCCACTTTATCCAAATGGTTTATTGAAACACAAGTTTTATTATTTCCCGAGGCTTTTCTTGGAAAATTTGGTAGTATTTAGGGCCGCCACTAATACGTTCGGACGGCTCCCGAACGGACTTTAGTTCACTAATTCCGTTATGAAACATCACTAATAGGCGTTCTGAAACGTTCGGGCGCTCGTCTGAACTTTTCCGAACGCGTCAGAACGCAAGTGATAAATTAGTGAAGTCAAAAATTTCCGAACGAATTAGTGGCGGCCCTTATGGATCCTTCAGAATTCGCATATTAAATTTACGACAAATCTCGCCCAATAAATAGCCGAATAGAGAGGGAAGTACTCGGAAGTAAGGCTGCGCCTTAGCGCCAACTGCACTCGGTCTTCAGTCTAAAATTTAAAATGCTATCTATATATTTTTTTAATAACAGTTTTCATTGAATTTTGCGTTCTTATGCAATCTTTTCCTAAATTTTACAAAACTTGTTTAGAAAGATCTAAAAGAATGTCTTCGGGTGTGCTTGTTAATCCAGAATGCCAGACCACTTTTCAGAAGTTGGCGGAAGGAAGGCGAGAGTTGCGTTATATTATTTATAAGATCCAAGATAAAGAAGTTGTTGTAGAAGCTGCTGTTTCACCAGATGAGGTATGTTTGGAATTTTTCTTATCAAATTAAATTCACTTATTTTCAGATAGGGGAAACCGGTGATGATTATGAAGACAATTCTAAGGCGGCCTATGAAGCATTTGTGAAGGATTTGAAGGCGCGTACGGACGGTTTCCAAGATTGTCGTTATGCAGTTTTCGATTTCAAGTTTACGTGCAATCGCCCCGGTGCGGGTACTTCCAAAATGGACAAAATTGTTTTTATTCAGGTGCATATTCGATTTTTAACTAATAGTGTTATTAAAAATGCAAATTTTGTCGCTATAACATTTCTTGTGCACAAAATATATCGATTTTGAAGAATTGAAATTTCGATAAAATTGAAGCAAAGAGCAAAAAACTTAAGAGACGATATTTAAAAAGTTCGAACCTGGGGTTAAACGGTTTGAGTGCACTCTAATTTGAATTTATTTATTGAGATTAACGAATGGAAAAATTTTTTAAAGCCATTTCGAGTCAAAATTCGAAATGAGAGCTATTTAGCAAATAATTTCGAAAACTAGCCTTGCTACACCTGAAGCGTTATTTTTATATACGGCTTCAGTTTTTTCAAGGGCTAAAAGAATTTAAGAGCTGTAAGGTGTTTTTCGATTATATTAGCGAAAAATTTCGGAATGCTCTTGTACACCCCTATTTTTTACTTCAAGCCATACGGACTACATTAAAAAATTTTCTATTTTTTCATAAACGTTAATTTAAGCATATTAGTAAATTACTTATCGCTAATTTTTAGCTTTGCCCAGATGGTGCTTCGATAAAGAAGAAAATGGTCTACGCATCTTCCGCGTCTGCAATCAAAGCTTCCTTGGGAACGGCGAAAATTATTCAGTTCCAAGTCTCCGACGAGTCCGAAATCGCTCACAAGGAATTGTTGAACAAGCTAAGCGACAAATATAGAGACAATTAATTTATTTGGACGATATTTTCTTAAATTAGCAAAATATTGTTTTTATTTATCTCTGTTTTATTGTAGTCGCTTTACGTCTTTCTCATTATTTTATAATACAAGTTTGAATTTTTCAGTTATTCTTAATTTACCAGAGAAAGACTTTAAGCCTTTTCTTCGAAAACGGGGAGTTTCACAAAAATTCCAAAACGCGGCCTAAATTCACTTGATGCATATTTATGTTGTCCGTATTTATTTTTACTATTGTATTTTTGACTATCTACGTTAAACAATCGAATTAAATATAAAAAAATTGTATCCCCTTCTGTGCATTTATGATTACTGAATAAACTTTTTTCAATTTTATTGTTGATTTTTTATGAAATAAAGTTAAATGCTTGAAGAAATACTTGTTTTTGAAAAATGAACTATTATATCTTTGAGATTGTTTATGGATACAAGTGAACCACTACCGATTAAAGCTGCAAAACATTGGAGAGAATGTCTTCCCGATGATGCAGAGGATGTTAATGATATAACGGATGAGGCAGTTTGGGCACTGTCTTCGTGTAAAGTTGGTGCGTAGCGTTTAGTGATGTATTCAAAATTGGTTAAAAATTTAAAATTTTGATACTCTTGCCTTTTTTGGGTAATAGGAAAGAATGTACCGCAGTGTTTTGCCTGAATTTCCGCACATTTTAAATCGGGTTTTACAACGATTTTAAAATTTACATAGAAAATTGATTATCATTTACAGAATTTTTCGTCACTCTGAGACGAATAAAATGACAAAAATTTCGACTTTCGAGTGATTCTTCGATATCTTAAATATGTGCGGAAAATCCTAGTGCAGATTCATTTGGTGCGGTGCATTCTTTCCTATTACCCTTTTTTGAACTTGCCTCTTTTAGAGGGTTTTGGCATAAATCAATTATTGGATGAGCGAACAGATTTGTATTGGCAAAGTGATGGACCACAACCGCATACGATCACCATTGAGTTTCAACGAAAAACCGACCTTAGTTTCTTGTTAATGTATTTGGATTATAAAACCGATGAATCGTATACGCCTAGCAAGTAAACTTTTACGCAGGTTTTGAAAAATTGATTTTTGCGTTTTTCAGGATTGTGATCCACAAAGGCTCTTCTTTATTGGACTTAGATGAAGGCATGCCAGTGGTGTTTAATGAGCCTTCTGGATGGCAGGTAGCCAGAAAAATCAACGAGCTCTATACACCACTTTTTAGGTTATTGATCTAAGAATTGGTGGAAAACGACCGACTAGAGCTTTTGTGATTCAGGTTCAAATTGTTCAGAATCACCAAAGTGGACGGGATACTCATGTCAGGTATGCAATTTTTGTTATTATAGTTTGCATATTGTCATTTTTAGATCGATTAAAATCGTTGGGCCAGCTAGATCCCATCTTGATGCCAATAAAAGAGCATTATCTTCAAGTTTGAACATGTCTCGAAATTTTCCAACGGAATTTTCTTCACGATCTATGTCTCAGTTTATGACTCTACGTTGATCTCTTATTTTGTTGTTTGATTATATCTGTATAAAATTTGAAGAAACGGGGAGAAATTCCCTAATCTCCCCTAATTCAGCGAGGAAACGTCTTTTTACTTTATACTAACAAGCAAAGGTTCCGAACTTGGCAATAAAACTATTCAAAATTACTAACGTAGATACATAATGTATTATGAAGTTTACGAATGAAAAAACCATCCATCTGATCACAAAATGTTGAGCTAAAGCCCTGTAATTGAAAAAATTTAAATTTTTGAAAACTAATTTTTTTATGGAAAAATGAGCATTCTTCATCTCCGAAAAAAGAGGATTAAAAAGTGTCTATTTTGTTCTGTCTCTATTTAAAAAAATCTATAAGTCTTGTAAACAAATAAATTTTTTCTAAAGGGCAAGAAAAAAATTGGCACCAACAAACTGACTGATAACAGTCCCATATATCACTAAACATTAATATTTTTTTAACAAACAGCTAATTATTATTTTTTGCTCAGTAGTAATTATAAAAAATTTAAGTAAAAGAAAGTTTTTTATTATGTTAACAGAGATGCCATTATATTTTCGATGGGCGCTGTTTTATGAGTTTCGCATTTGTCATACAGCCGAAGAAGCTTACCAAACACTTTATAGTATTTTTGGAGATGAAGTTCTATCTATGGAGACTATTAAAAAAAGTTTTGACAAGTTTCAAGAATTAGGCGTGGTATACTTTATCTCGCGTCGAAACGGAAAAAATTGTTCGATAATTTTTATTTTGAAAAAAGCTTCCCAGACCCTGATTCAAGAAAATGGATGGATATATTGAAACGAAATTGATCAAAAATTCAGTTTTAAACCGGAAAACCGACTGCCTGAGGTTTTTTATACAAGGAATCGATTGCGCACATTACCGAAGCGTGAAAACGTTTTCCGACCCTGATTCAGGGATGAAGCGTGAATATTTTTTCAAATATTTTTTTTCAGATTTTATCCCTGAATAAGGGTCAAGGAAGCATTTTCACACTTCGGGAATGCGAGCAATCTATTTCTCGTATAGGATAAACCCTAGACAGTCGGTTTTCCGGTAAAAATCGACTTTTTGATCCTTTTCACTTCGATACATCCTCCATTTCCCTGAATCAGGGAAGCATTTCTGGGGTCAGGAATGCGCGCAATCGATTTCCTGCATAAAATTACCCTTATAAAGATCATTTTTAGAAAAAAATCGGATCCAAATTCCTGTAAAAAATCACAAAAATTGCCTTTTTTGGGGCACCCTGTATTTTTCAATTTTTATTTTAGAATGGGTCGAAACTTGAATTAGTTCGATCTGAACAGGACATGCAACAAGTAAAAAGATAACCATTTTCATTTATTCAAAAATTTAGACTTTAGACAAATTTGCTGAAGAGTGCAAAATCAATCCCCGGCCAGTAAAAGATTTCACTACCATGATAGGTGTAAAAAATTTTTATCGTTATCCTTACTTATTGTAGACATCTCCACTAGATCTGACGATGAAATTTTAAAACTGACTAAAGAACTCACTAAGAAAACAGATGTAATAATGACTCCACTTTGCTATGTAATATTTCCACCAGGTGGCTACGGATATTCTTTTCCAGTGCCTACAGCCTTCAATCCACCAATGGATAGAATAAAGAGGCTTTTTTTGGAATGTAAAGATTTGATGAAAAGGTTCAAGAGACATGGAAGAAGAATGTCACTTCATGAAATTTTATGCGATCTATATGAATGTGATCCAAAAACGACATGGTTGAGTGACGGTAAAATTTTAGAAACAAATGGTTAAAACACAGACAAATATGGATGGATAGGGGAGGGGTGTTACAAGTAGAGTTACCTCAAAACTTTACTATTTTGATCCGAAAATGTGATTTTTGGTCAAAATGCATTTTCGAAAAAATTTTCAAATTATATAATTTTTGAGGCGTTTGGTTACGGTTACCGGTCAACGGTTACCGACCATCGGTTACCGGTCATCGGTTACCGGTCAACGGTTATCAATCGATTTTTCTTTATCACAAAAAGGTTTTCATAAAAAGTAATGTTCTGCAAAGTTGCTTCTCATGATCTAAGGAACAACTTTATAGAACGTCACTTTTCATGAAAACTCTTTTGTGAAGCCGGTAACCGTTGACCGGTAACCGCGTTTGGTAATCGTTGCCGTAACCAAAGGCCTAGTGCCATTTTTGAACAACCCCTTTTATGGGAAGAAACACTTGTGCCATGAGTTTAGAGGAACTTATCATGCTTCCAATATGGCTACCACAAATTAGACCCATTAATAGGATAGTTGAAGATGCGTCTAGTGCTATTTATACGACGTTTTTCCAACTCTTTTCAAGTGACAGCTTACTGTCTTGGGATGATAAAACTGCCAAATCTTATACCGAGTAATTTTTGGGAATTTATCTATTTATTTATTTGTTTTTAAGAAAATTTTCCTCTCGAATTAATCGAAAAATGGTCAATAAAATTGAAACTTTGGCTAGAAATTTTGTAAGTTGTTTTTATACAGGGTGACGCAAAAAAAGTTACATTTTCCATTTTCATGAATTTTGGACCCAACAACTTTTTTTTCCTAAAAATGATCTTCCCTTTTGCGCACATTCCCGAAGCATACATGGGCAAACCCCAGGTTTTTCACCTGGGGGGGTTGTGATGGGGAGGGAGAAGTAGAATGTGGGTCGGAAGGCCAACAAATTGAGGAAATAGTCGAAAAGTAGGCTGCTTGGACCAGCATATTTATTTTTGGAAAAAAGAATATTTTTTAAATTTGTCAATCTTTTTTTTGTCGTCAACTTTTCGACTCCATCGGGAGGTGGACCAAATGAGGGTTGTGGGTTTTTGAAAATTCCACCTGGGGTGCTGCCCATGTATGTCCCGAAGTGTGAAAACAAATCCCTGATCCTGATTCATGAAAGGGGTGGGTGTATTGAAGCGAAAATGAGGATAAAATAAGGAAATGTGGTTGAATCCTTTTTTACCATTTAACCATATATTTTAGCATCCTAACAAACAAAAACTACTAGACACCGATTCAAAAAGTTTAATCAAGATAGAAGATGTTCAACGAGACCTATTTTTATGTGGATGCTATGCATTTTTAGAGCAGTTTATGTCCATAATGCTTCGGGTATATTTATCAGAAGAAAATTAAAAATTCTGTTTTTAGGATCTTTACCGACTAAAAACCCATGAAGTCTTACCATATTATTCAAAAGTCTGGAACATTCTAGTAAACTGCCTTCAAAAAATAATCAATGAACTTAATTCAAATTTTTCAGAGGATAAAATGAATAAGTTCAGCAAGATTTTGAAAGTACTTTAAAGTTTTACTTTTAACATAGTTAGTTTCCGCACATTAAGAAAATCCGCATACGATGGCCAAGTGGTCCATGGCGCGCGCATAATCCGGTTTTACCCCCGAGATCTCAATTTAGTCTACCTAGTGGCGAATTATTTTGTAATTTATAATCGATAAAAAATTTTTTGAACATATTATTATAGGTATTTTTATGCGAGGAACACGCTGCTGATATTTTTTTCATAAAAATGTTTAAAAATAGTAATTTTTATGCAAATTTTGACGATTTTTGTAATTTTAGGTGACCATATATTGGTGGAAGAAAATCTGGTTTCATAATGAATTAATACCACGTCTAATAATGCAAATTATCAAAGATAAAATGATTAGTTTGCAAGATAATAGCCATTTGATTACATCTGAAGTGATAGATTCTTATAGTAAGATTTGATATCTTAAGACTCTCCTGATGTTCGAAGAATTTTTTCGACCACCTCCCATCCATCTATGACTCCAAGAAGACTAAATGTATTTTGAGGACCCCAAGCTTGTCATTATTTGAAGAGATCGACAACAGGGATTGAAATTGTGCCGACCCCAGTCTTCCCAGCCTTCCCGGAGCCTCTGGAGCTGGTCCGTACCGGTTTGGCTACTATTGGGGCAGCCCATGGGCCGGGTAGGGCACTGCTCCAAAGGCCCCGAGCGGATAGGGCCGGACCGGGACCGTGATTTCGATCTCTGATCGGCAGTCAAAGCCTTATAGTTCTGGTGCCTTCAGATTCTCAACCCATCAATATTTTTAGGACTACTCAAAATCAGTACGTTGAAACTCGGAGTTATTTCTGAAAAACCTACTATGTTGCAGCAACATAAATTTATTCAATGGCATTTATCAATATATGTAAAAAATTTTCATCAGTTGATTTCTTATTGACTTTTTAAAATTTAGCCTATAAAAATCCAACGCATTAGTGAGAAGAAATTTTTTCACGAAAATCAAGTGAATAAAGAATTTATCAATGATGTTATTTTGAGGAAAATCTTGGACGAGACAATTTTAGGACTTGAATTTAATGAAGATCGAGCAAATTTATTAGAAATTTTAGAAGAGAATAAATA
>JAQGCP010002676.1:0-10040 GCA_034699885.1 Acrobeloides thornei | reverse complement strand
GTTTTTACGCTTCGGGAATGCGTGCAATCGATTCCCCGCAAAATTTTAGCCTAGAAAACATGTTTTTCAGAAAAAAAATCGAAAATTTAGATTTTTCTTTTTTTTCGCTTCAATAATGAAAAAAATCGAAAAATCTAAATTTTCGATTTTTTAATTTTTCGATATGACTATTGTTTTATTTTCTTTATGTTTTTTATTTCAAATTCTTATAGTATATTACAGGGTGTATCGAAAAAAACCAGAAATTGGGCGATTTTTTCATGCTTTTTCGACCCGAATTTTTCTTCAAAAATCCTAAAAATGATCCATACAGGGATAATTTTATGTGCGAAATCGATTGCGCGTATTCCCGAAGTTTGAAAATATTCTCCACAGGAATAAAATCGAAATTTTTGCTCAAAATTATTTTTAGGATACATGAAAAAATCGCCCAAATTCCGATTTTTTGATACACCTTGTATTAAATGAGTTTAAACCAAATAAACTTTATTTATAAAATAACAATTTATATAACCCAAATTTTAACAATTTTCCTTGTTCAAAGACAAAAATTTTTTAAATCATCGATTAGTAACAATGAAAACTGCTGGAAACATATTTAATAATCCAAAATATTTAATAATAGACAAAATGTTCAAATTTCACAAATTAAAAAAATTCTAGAGATCTAAAAATATATATAAAGAAAATAAAGTTGGCATTTCCAGAATTGTATAAGTACTTATTGAGTAACAAAGAGAAGCTGATCAATATATTCATCTAGCTGTTTCAGAGTGCCGTTTTCTATTTCTTTCATTGATTCTAAGAGAGCTAGACGAATTTTCTCTTCTATGGTTCTATCTTTTTGGATTAGATTTTGTGCGACGAATCCGAATGTCTCGCAATCCTGACGATAGGCCTAAAATAGATTATTTTGATGCAGAATTCTTCAGCTATACTTTTCATTACAAGGTGAACCAAAAAAACCGTACTTTTGCGTTTTTGGCGAAATTTTTTCAAAAATCACATGAAAATACCCCTTCTAGGTGATTTAGAAAATTTTCAACAAAAACGCAAAAGTACGGTTTTTTGGCTCATCATGTAGTTAATAAAATGAAGAGCCAGCGATCTATCCCATTGCAAAAATTTTTTTTGAAAAAAAACCTACCAATTCCAACTGGAGTTTCTTTCTCTCTACTTTTTCTCGAAGCTCTTTTGACAGGCGAGCAAGTTTCTCTTCTCGAATAGTTTCCGGCGATTTCTTCTGAATAGTTCTCAAACGCAATGTCCCTCCAGTGGGAGGAGAATCTGGAACCTCTGGTGGTTTATAGCGTACTTCCTGGAGAATAGTCTTCTAAAACAATCGTGTAAAAAACACCATTTAAATTTAATCACAACAAGAAATCTGGAACTAGTACCGATTAGGTATCCCACTGAAAGTGAAATTTTTCGAAAATTTTTTTCATATGGAATTGACCCTCTAGGGGTAATTTTATGCGGGGAATCTGAATTTCACATTTCCGAGATCTGAAAATCTTCCCCCGAAGTGATCTCTTTATCTCGAATTTCGAATCAAAAATCGATTTTTGAGTGAATTTTTAGATAAAAATTATATTTAAATCGAAATTTGAGCTCATCAATCGATTTTTTAGCTCAAAAATCGATTTATTTGTGAAATTTTGGACGATTTTTAAACTAAAAATATCGTTTTTGAGCGAATTTTGGTCTCGAAAATCGATTTATTTAGTGAATTTAGGGACCACATTTTTGACAAGAACAACATGTCATGTGATTCTTCTTCAAATTTCTGTATGTAAACACATACACACAAACAAAAATGACCAAAACCGAATCTCATTTCAAGCATGATGTAAGAAAAAAGCGATAACATAATTCCCGCAGTTTTTCATCATCTGGAATTGACCCCTCTAGGGGTAATCTTATGCGGGGAATTTGAATTTCACATTTTCGAGACTTATAAAGCTTTCCCCAAATCAACAAAAGGCTATTTATATACCAAATTTTTTGACATCACGTCATATAAATAACCATTTCTTGATTCGGCGAAAGATTTTCAGATCTCGCAAATGTGAAATTCGGATTCCCCGTATAAAATTACCCCTAGAGGGGTCAATTTCAAATGAAAAAATTTCACGTTCAATGGGGGATAGTTCCAGAAATCTCAACCTGAATTTTCTTGAAATTGCTCAGAGCAGAGCCCGCATCCGAATCTAATGAAGGAGACATCGCTTTTTTAGACTTGTTAGTAATATGATCTGCTTCACCACCATTATTTTCTTGTTTAATGGGTTTTTGTTCGGCTACTTCATTGGCAATGGGAATGAACTTTCCCTTATAATCGCTTTCACTACTTGATTTAGCCTTAAAAAATGCAATTTTATAAAAGCATTCGTTATGTTTTGTGATATTCAAAATTAGTCCTCTAACAAGGGGATAAGTAACCAAGTGTGTGACACCCAAAATTTACCAAAGTTTTTAGAAAAAATTGAAAATTGTTTGAAAAAATTTGATTTTTGGGGGGTCCATCCATTGGCTCTAGGACTTTTTACAATGGACTTTTCACAACGGAATTTTGTAGTGTTCAACAAATCGCTTCAATATCGAGATTTTATTGAAATTCAGGGAACTTTTATTGCAATTTTTATTCGTTGTGAAAAGTCCTAGAGCCCATTGGGGTCCAAAAAATCAATTTTTTAAAAATTTTCAACCTTTTCTATTTTCACCGTTTTTGGGTATGAGGAAATCTTGGGTGTCCCACTTGGTGCTATCCCTTGTAAGAGGGCATTAGAAAAAATTTTCATTTTCGACGAGGGGAAAATTGCTTTCTTAAAAACTTGGGCCTGTTCAAAACCCATTAAACTAGTCAATTTATTATTGAACCCTTTTGTTATGTAATCAAAAAATTACATTCACTGCTTGCTCCGCCCAGCCACCACCTTTTTTCACCTTAGTAATGGTCGGATTATTCTAAAAATTATTGATTTTTTTTAGTTTCCTCCCAGTGTTAGTAAAAACCCTCAAGTGAAAAAACTCTACTATTAATTATAAAACCTAATAAAGAGTTAAATAGGTTCAAACAATTATGCTCAAAGTTACAAAAAAGTGGCATTGTTGTCACCGGCCTTCAATATGCGGATTTTGGCAACGAAAAAAAATTTGTTCGTAGTGACGATGGTGACAAAATTGTCACTTTTTGTAACTCTGAGCATCACTAGTTCAAAGTAAATTTAAGAAAATTTTTCATCACTCCACTATAATCATAGCATAGATCATCGCAGAGGCGTAAAGAAAGAGAGGGTTGGTTTGATGGGGGAAGTTCTAGGGAAAATATCATTTTTCTTAAGAAAAATTTAAAAATTTTCATTTTTCTTAAAATTTTTCAGGTTTGGGGGAAGCTTCCCCCTCCTTCTTTGCGTCGCTGACTCACCGAGTCAACATCTATCGAGAAGCTAATACGATTCATGCTGTTGTTATTCGCCAGTTCACTTTCTTTCTTCGAACTTTTTTTTTCGTTTTCAGCAGCAATTCCATTGGCTTGAGCCTCGCTTTCGCTAAGCTCCATGTCCGAAGCACTATTACTAGGGGAATGGCTGGGAGAACGCCTCTTCTTCTTCTTTTTGTCTTTCTTGGTTTTCTTCCTGCGCGGTGGTGAAGGCGATCTTTTGCTCTTAAAAGATTTTATAAATTTTTTTAAAATTAAATGGAGAGGGACGATTGAGGCGAGTTATCGCAAAAAAATTTTTGGAGCTCTTCCCCTGGGGAGAATCAATTGATAGTATTCCAAAAACTGATACTTTTTGGAGAAAATTTTATGGAAAAATGTCCTCTAGGGGTAATTTTTTCTCGATTTTTTTTTGTATATTTCATAGTCTGGGATGCGTTTTCAAACCTCTTCTTCGCTGTGTGGAGAAAAACGGTTGTCATTTGGTGGTGGAGATGCCGATGACTTTCGTGATGAACGAGATGGTGGTGATCGACTTCGGCTGCGCGAAACACTTCGATCGCTGTACGAATAACTGCGAGACCTAGACTTGGATTTACTGCGGCTTCTAAAAAACACTATTAAAAAACAAACAAAAAATATTTATACCTAGATCTTGAGCGCGAAAAACGCCCACGTCGATAACGTGGATTGGCACGAGCTGGTCTTGGACGGATTCCTAAATGAAGCAATTTTTCACTCAAATTGAAAATGGATAATGAACCTTTCTTTTGGCAATAAGCAATATAACGGCGAATATCACGGAACCAAGTTACTTCCACTTCATATCCAAACAATTTGGCATCCTTATATCTGAAAAATAAATGCCATTAGTCGATAGTCTAGATAAGCTATTGAACATAAAAAATGAACGAAAAAACGTATTCAGTGCCGTAATTTTGGTCAAAATTTGAGGGGGAGGACCAACACGGTCGTTCCGAGCCAGGGGTTAGTCTATTTTTTGACGAAAATCGAAAAATTCTTTACATTCCAGCTTGGTTAGAGGAGACTTTTTCTCTTTTAACCACGTGTGAGATTTTCTCCCTGAAAAGGATCCCAGAAAGTCATTTTCAGGCAGAAAATCTAAAATTTTCGATTTTCTCTTCAATACACACACACTCCGCTTCCCTGTATAAAAAAATCTATATCTTACCTATTTATACAATCCCGCGCAGCTTCCTTCGATTCAAAACGAACAGCAACATAAAGCTTGCCGCGACCAGGATCAACTTTTACAAAATCGAAATTGCATGGTCCAATCTTATCTTCGAACAATTCCCTAAAATCAAATATGAGAAAAATCGAAACCTCTAGACGTTTTTTTTGCACAAATACACAAAAAAGGGAAATTTCTCTTCCTTTTCCATACTTACTTTGAAAAGTATCACAAAAACTAATGTAATCTATATAATTTATATTCTTGAAGAAATGTAAAGTTCGAATAAAGATTGGATAACATAAGCGGGTAAAAATAATTTTGTTAAGTAAAACCAACAAGAAACCCGAGAAAAAAAACGGTCGCACTCGAATGGTTTTCTCAGTAGAGACTTGTTAACAAAAATTAATTTGCACAACTCAGATAATGATAAATTTTTTATAAACCAGATGCTATATTTGCTATCTTATATCATTTATATAAATATAATTGTGCTTAGTTTTAACAAGATATGTAAACCTGAAAACACCAGGTGCATTTCTAAAGAACGAAGAAGCTAGATTTTATAAAACCGAAAATTCTCAAAGTGCTTACCGAACTTCGTCAGTCGTTATGGAGCCTAAAAAATACGTGGTTAACAGAGAAAAAGTTGATTAAAAAATTACTTGGCAGGCCTCGGATAAAGACT
Source organism: Acrobeloides thornei (assembly GCA_034699885.1). Lineage (NCBI taxonomy): Eukaryota > Metazoa > Nematoda > Chromadorea > Rhabditida > Cephalobidae > Acrobeloides > Acrobeloides thornei. Next base: position 4,715 of record JAQGCP010002676.1, on the reverse strand, counting down.
GTGTGCTTGCTTTCAGGCACATCGGCTTCATTAATGCGGTCAACTGGAGGTGGTCCTCTGCGATACATGCTAAAAAGTTGGAGTATATATGGTTACAGGAAAATCTGTTTTTCAGTAAAAACTGTTTTTACTGAAAAACAAATTTTCCTGTAACATATATAAGTATTACTATTGGGTTGTCCCAAAAGTTCGCGGAATTTTATATATAGAGACCGTAATATTGTAAAAAATAGCCTCAAAAAATAGGGTACAGGTGACCCCTTTTTTGGCTAAAATAGTATTTTTAGATTTGCTCTACAAGACTATAACAAAAAATTTTTATGAAAATCGACAAATTTGAGGTATTTTTGACCCTTGCAAAATCGATACTTTTCCACTAAAACAGTAAAAATTAGCAGTAAAATTGAAGTATCTCAAAAACTACATATAAAGCTGCTGAATCAACGCCGTTTGTATACCAACTCTGCATGTTATTCTCGAAATTTTTGTAAAAAAAAACACTTCGTCTAACCCTGTACAAGCTTGTACTATACAGATAGTGTGAAGTTGTTTCTACACACACTTTGGACACTTTCAACAATAAAATTCACATGTAGATCTCTACCTATATAGGTCATTTTTAGGATTTTTGAAAAAAATTCAAGGTCGAAAAAACATGAAAAATAGCCTAAATTCCACACCCTGTCATAAACACTTTATGTTTCGAAATTATAGATAAAATTTTCCTCGCTTTATTTACACTTCTTTTAAGAGAAAAACTAAGATATTGATAACGAATAGTTTCGTAACTGTGAAGTATAGCAAATTGCTGCTCACTTTTTAATTAAACTCCTGTCTAGCTACCTAGGTAACCTCAATTCTGACGGCTGAAAAAAAGTCAAACGACAAGCGTTCTACTATTTTTGCTTAGTAATTTCATGGCGATTAACCTGTTGTCATGGACAAATTAAAATGGGAAAAAGGTGGTAAAAGAGCAATTTATTGAGAAATGAGAAATTATTGAGATTTACGTACGAAAAGAAAAAGAATCGTGCGAATAAATGATTTTAAGATATAGGTTATTGTTGAAAAAATTGATAAAATCTACACGTTTATATTATGTAAGGTGCTAACCTAATTTTAATATGAAGACTCTATACCTTATCATTATGTAAAATCTGGATGTTATGAAAGACTCAGCATCGCTAAGAGACAAGGGAGAATCGGGCTTAAAGAGGAAGGGCCGATTGAGGTGAGTTATCGCAAAAAATTTTCAAATTTTTTTCAACAAACGTAAAAAATGCTCGAAACGATGAAAAAATATTGTTTTCAAGGAAAAATCGAAAAAAATTTTTTTGGTGTTTTTTGGCCATTTTTAGATGCTTTTTAATGATTCAAACTTGCTGTAAAAAGACCAAAAAACGGAACTTATGCACTTCGGCCCCCCAAATGTTTGATTTATGCAAATTTTGGGGGGGGGGCCGAAGTGCATAAGTTCCCAAAAAACACCCAAAAAATTTTTTTCGATTTTTTCTCGAAAAGTTTTTTCATCGTTTCGAACATTTTTATGTGTGTTGAAAAAATTTATAAAAAATGTTTTTTGCGATAACTAGCCTCAATCGGTCCTCCCCAATCCTAATGGTACCCCTATGATTTTTCACAAAATTATCAATTTTTCACTAAAAAGCCCATATTTGGCATATTTTTTATACCAAAAATCGTAATTTTCTGAGCATTTTCAGCATAAAAACAGCATTTTCAACAAAAAATTTTCACCTGCGACGCTATTTGTCTGCTTTTTAGTAAACATTTTTAACAAAAAAATTTCGCAGCGAAATTTTTACACTTCAGCCCCTTCCGAAATTTTTTCCTGCCTACGCCCCTGATTTTTTGCCTGTCAAAATCAGCAGAAAAGTTTGGGGACCTTCCAAAAATAGAAATCTAGCAACGCCTAAGCAATTACTATAATATCAAAAAAGTCAATCAAAGTGCGGAGCTATTATGGATCAGGGGGCAACCAACCCCAAAAAAATTTTTTTAAATGACATATTTAGGAGTAACTTTATGTGAAAAATCGATTGCACACTTTTTTGAACCTTAAAAATTGAAAAATACGTATTTTTACCCATATTTTTACATTTATTGACTTAATTTTTTTCGAATTTTTTGCTAATTTTTAAGGGTCAAAACAAAACTTTGCACGCTTCGGGAATGCGCGCAATCGATTTTTCGCATAACATTACCCCTAAATATGTCATTTAAAAAAATTTTTTTCGATTTTTGACCCTGGAATGACCCCCTGATCCACATAGCTCCCAAAGTGCTAACTATCTTAATAACACTAACCTTATAGTTATCAATTAAAGTTAGAAGATAATTTTCAAATTGTTCCAATAAATTCTCCAACTGTATACTATAAATATTATTTCACACTAAACCAAAATTGTTGATCGACTGATTACACACGTTGAATCTTAATAAACCATTAACAACTAAAATGAGCCAGTCCAGCTGAAAGAGTATATGAAAAGATAAAATTATTGCCACGTCTAAATATACGGTACGAAAATTTAGATAGCTCTCATGTTGGCCACGTACATGGACTGTTACCCCACTATAACATTCAATCAATAAATTTTATTACACACACACATAGCAACTAACGTTATTTCCAGGCAGCCAGTTCTGCCTGTGTACACAAACATGCAGAGCCAAAAATCATCAGCATGAAATGCAGAAATTGAAATAACTCTACTTAATGAAACGAATATTAGACATTTGTACTAATTAGCAATTATTCTGTTCAAAACAGAACAATAGAGTCTCTGTCGAACGATTCCTTGGACTAGACTTTAAAACTAAAATTTAAGAGTTTCAGGGTTGCACGCAGTGAAGTAACTAGGGAACAGGCGTCCCCTAAACATCATAAGCAGGGTTGGGAAATTGGATAAATCCGGGGAATTCTGGCGAAATCTTTTTCCCCGGAGTTACTTGGTTTGAAAATTTTCCCTCTCTCAAACTTGCCTTACTGGTGCAGTGGCAAAGCAGAGGCTTTGTGGCCACAAAGTCGTGGGTCCGAATTCCACTTGGAGCAATTTGGTTTTAAATTGGCAAATTTTGGTTCTAAATTTGACAATTTAGAACCAATTGGTTCACAGCGGGATTCGAAACCGCGACTTTGTGGCCACGAAGCCTCTGCTTTGCCACTGCACCACCGAGGCAAGTTTGAGAGAGAGAAAATTTTCAAACCAAGTAATTCCTGAGAAAAATATTTCCCGGCCAAAAAAAGATTTCGCCAGAATTCTCCCAGGGAAATCTGGATAAATCCCAACCCTGATCATAAGGGTTATGTTTGTGCCCGAAAATTTTTCCAAAAATCTTAATGATCCCCCTTATGATTTTCCATAAAAGTTGTCTAAATTTTCCCATTTTTTCAACAAAAATGTCAATTTTTTAATCAAAAATCGTAATTGTCTGAGCATTTTTCAGCTTTTTGCAAAAAAATTTCCCCCTATGTGTTTTTGCCCAAAATTCAAAAAATTCTTCCCCTATGTTTTTGCCCAAAATTTGGCGTGGCCTTATTTGCGAACGAACAGAGTCGAACATGGCTTTACTAGCCATATTAGACACTGTTCGTCCGCAAATGACTCATCCGCAAATGTCTCATCCGCAAATGACTCATCCGCAAATGTTCCTCCGCAAATGTGTCATCTGCAAATGTTCCTCTGCAAATGTTCCTCTGCAAATGACTCATCTGCAAATAAGGCCACACCCAAAATTTTGAAAAATTTTCGAAAAAAAACATAAGATGGGACCAGGGGCGAAAAAATAGGCGATAGCATCCAAAATTCTACCCTGGCCAAAAAATCGAGGGGACCATAATTTTGTACTTTTCCACTGTTTTTGGGCATGGGGAACACCATAAAAATGGCTATATTCAAAACTGAAATTTTCGATTTTACAGGGTGGTGCACAAAAAACCGGACACTTATAAAAAAAGTTTTTTTGACGTATTTTTTATTGGTCGACTACGTCAGAAATGCTCGTCTACGAATCCTCCTCATCACCCTTCTATGAATGCTCCTCATCACCCTTCTATGAATGCTCCTTATCACCCTTCTATGAATGCTCCTCATGGCCCTTCTAGGCTCCGAATCGCTCTTCGAACGGCCGAATTGAAAAACTGCGCAAACAATACGAGAAAGCCTTGTTTTTTGCTAAATAAACTATATTTAAATTTTTTAAGTGTCCGGTTTTTTGTGTGCCACCCTGTAGATACCATGGTGATTAGAATCGTAAAATCCCCTGTCCCGGTCATTTTTACCCCGTTTCCGTTGAGGTTTTTAAGTCTATTAGGCTGCTCGGTAAATATCTCGACCAGCTATTCACATGTGTTCGAATGAGACTAAAGTCTGACCCCGGCAAGAAAAATGCTGGAATCTAACTCTAGGGGGTTTTTTGATGCGGGGAATAGATTGCACGCATTCCCAAAGCCTGGAAACGCTTCCCTGGCCCTGATTCAGAGAATATTTTGAAGCGAAAATGGCCTAAAACTTGAATTTTCGCCCGAAAATTATCTGTCTAGGGGGCATTTCGATGCGAGGAATCGATTGCGCGCACTCTTGAAGAAATGATATGTTTGACTCACAAACATATGCGCTTTTAGCATACAATATTTTTCTTGTGCTAAAAATTAAACCGGGCATCAATTTTCTAGGATAAATTTGGGTCGGAGA
>JAQGCP010002675.1:0-10041 GCA_034699885.1 Acrobeloides thornei | reverse complement strand
AGGACGGAATGCACCGCACGGTTTTTATAGGACTGAGCGCACAATGAATGAGCGCACGGACTGAGTGCACGGACTGATCGCATATTTTTGAAGGAAAATGAGCGCTCAGTCCGTGCGCTCAGTCCTTGTGCACCCAGTCCGTGCGCTCGCACTTTGTGCGGTGCATTCCGCCCTATTGCCTTTTCCATTGAGGGGAAAAACTAAACTATTGGTCTATATAAGAAACTCACTATCTGTTGCTCTTATCATACTGATCTGCTTGATCTTAACCTTGTTTGAACACTGAATAATTGTATGCCCTCATAAAAGAAACGTTATTAGAGCAATTTTAGAGACGTGATTCTCGTTCAACCTAATTTTATGATTTTCCAGGAAAAGATTTATGGCCAGAAAGATTCATGGAAGTGTTTCTAAAATTATCCTCCTTTTGAAATCATAATTGAAGGTTGTGATTAATTTGCATAGTCACATGAATAGGAGTTGCTTCCTGAGATGATGCGATACGCCTGAAGAGCATGGACCGCGTTTTTTATGGATTATATTTTTGTGTTTTCATTCTCCTGAACAAATTTTTTTTTCCAACTCCCAATTTACGTATTTTTCCACTCGAAAAGGCATTGAACAATCAGACTACATTTTATTTCGAGTGCCAACAAATGCAATCTATTATATAAATGGAAACAAAATTCTAATTCGGGAGGGAAATTATTTTCCGATGTAATCGTTTATAAATAGTCGGATGTGCCGACGTTTTCGCCGTCGTTCAATTTACTTGACAGGTATCATCGGCAAAAAAGTTGCTATGTTAGGATGTGATGCTACACTTTCTGGATAACTTTTTGGCATGGCCTGCTTTGTCACGAACGCATTCGTCATGACGCATTTTTCACGAAAAAGTACAACATATGGCACGAGGGCGGAATCTAATTTAACTTAAATTATATCCAAAATTCCCATTGTCACTAAAAAAGTCTATTTTTCAACAAAAGTTGTTATTTTTTCGTGGCAAAAAAGCCAAATGTGGCAAAGATGGTAAAAATATGCGCTCGTGTCCAATGCGTCATGGCAAATGCGTTATGGCAAATGCGTTCGTCGCAAATGTGTTGTGTCAAATGCGTCGTGACGAAACGGTCCTGTCGTGGCAAAGCAGGCTATGCTACTTTTTTGAAATGAACTCTCTATAAATGGCAAGAACGAAATGATTAGCTTAGATTTTCTCATTAATAGGCAATAACTAGGCTGATACCATGGTATCATGACTTGTCGTTTCAAATTGTAATGAATATTACCACGAATACCCTGATTGTATACTTATGATTTTCTTGCTCTTCATTCGATCATTTTGTAATAGTATTTCATTCGTGTTGGTTTTATTCTCACGTTGACAACTATTTTATTTTATTTTATTGACCACTAACTAAATTATATTGTTTAGCTTTCCTGAAGAAGGAGCTCAACTCCGAAACGTCATATAAAATTATTTCTACTATTTTCTCGCAAATGATATCCGGTCATACACCAGAGTACTTATTTCAAGGTTGTATTTTGTGGATATGATGATATATTCTTTGTTTTATTTGCAAATTTTTTCATTTGCTAAGGCTAAATATAGTCCTATTGTTAGAGGATTATTCTCGTAAATCTCCACGCTTCACAATAGCAGTCTTGTCATATTTTGATTTTATTTTTATGTCAGTTGATACAACTGTGAGTCACATGCAGTCAAAAGTCTTTATAGTTTCAACAAAAAGTTTCGTTTTTTTATTAAATTCTTGAATCGTTCTAGTTGTTTACTTACTAGGTAGGTTTTAAAGTACTTTTTGGCGAAACATGTATGATAATGTTTTAGATAGAGACCGTTTTAGATAGATAATCGTTGTAGTTTTTGTGAAGTTGGCGAAATTTGAATTCTGTGTATTACAACGAAAACTTGCACATGGGTTGCGTTAATAGTTTTTCCCTGAATCAACAAAATCTGTATATTGAGAAGAAAATCATTCAAATTTCTTGAACATTTAGAAAAAAATAAGTAGAGAATTTTTATAACTCGTCGAGACGAAATCCAATCTTAAAATTATTTTGGGTTATTGAAAAGAAAATCTCAAATGTTTTCGCTTCAATAACCCAAAATAATTTTCAACTTTGCACTTTACATTTTTCATTTGTGTAATACCCAGTGGGCACAAGGTCAATGAAACACAAGCATGGTTGTCTGAAGAGTACACTGATTTCATTTCAAGAGACGAACGGCCTTCACATTCGCCAGATTTGAACTCGATTGCTGATTCTGTGTGTAGTATTCTTTAAGGAAAAGCATGCACTAGGCAATACTATATACATTAAATCTTTGAGAAGGCGCATTGCCTGGAATGAGATATTGAAACACTTGAAAAAATTGTTGTCGATAATTTCTCAAAGCGACTGAGAGAGCCTGGAGGCCACTTTGAATAATTTTTATTTTGTTTATTTTTTCTGTTATGGTTTCAATATAAAAAAGATCAAAATGATATGTAAACACACGAAAGTTTACAGGTGTTCCCTTTATTTTGAGACACCCTGTTATTTTCTTCTCAATATACAGATTTTATTGATTCAGGGGAAAACTATCAGGTGCAATTTATGTTGTAATATACACAGATTTCAACTTTCGCCAACTTCACACGCGATTATCTCGAAATCGTTAGCGATTCAGTACATGCCGTAGACGCAACAAAACTGCTCAATTTTTCATGAATTTGTCGAATTTCTATTAAAAAATGACAACTTTTTGCTGCTTCCCTCCCCCTCCAGGCTCCTGGAAATATACCAGCTTTTGTCTAACCATAGAATATACCAGCCTTTTTTCTCAGACAAAATCAAATTGACTCAGGTGGGAATAGAGCCCGAGATCTTTGACTCGGATCTTGGAGCACTACCACTGAGCCAAGTTCACGATAAAAATCGGATTTTTAATTTTGCTTATAATTTAACGTGAATTTTTTTCGTGAGAGTATAGGTGTAGAGATGGGGAGACCTACCTCTACAGGTAGGCCTCCCCATCTCTCTGTAGCTAGGTTTGGATTCCAGGGGTCCATACGATTTCGAGGGGGTCTATTTGTGAACAAATGATTTTTGAAAGAAAATAGGAAAGAAAATAAGCGTACGGCGGTGCTAAATGACCACCTTAAAAGATCACAAAAACACCAAAAAATCCCATACAAATATTTACATAAACCTATTAAAATTTATTTCTGACGTCAAAAATATGGGAATTCAGGTAGGCCTCCCCATTTCTCTGTTTATAACACGCAAATTTTCTTCAACTAAAAATCATATTTGTCTTCAATTAAAATCATGAATATTTAATCACATGATTATCATATGTGCTTTATGGTTGTTTTTTTGAAAGATCCTGAATTCGCGTTTGTCAAGAAATTCGTTATTTTAAATTTTCGTGTCAATACTCAAACTGACACGAATTTGACAGCGGGGCTGCGGAGTCCCCATACGTTTTGAAATCAACAAAATTTTTGAAGAAAAAACTATACAAATCCAACAAAACATTTCCTGATTTGCAATAAAGTTTGAGTATTGACACGAAAAATAACGAATTTCTTGAAAAACGCGAACTCGGGATCTTTCAAAAAACAATCTATATTTGTTTAGTTGAAACAAAAGTGTTTTTTCCTTCTCACATTTCTTGGAATTCTTCTTATAAGTATTGAAATAAACATCATCCTAGTGCGGACGCGTGGAGTAAATTAATTAACTTTTTTGATCTGTTTTAATCATCTCGTCATAGTATTACGAACTTTTGGGATAATAATCCTTTTTCCATACACTATATAGCTTGTTATATACAAGACTTCTTGAAGCCATTGTCTGCTCTTATATCCCATTGGGTCTAAAATCGAAAAATTTCATAATGTTTCGAAATTTTCTCCAAAATGACCTTATTAGGATAAATTTTATGCGAGAAATACGTTGGCTTTTTGCCATTTAAAATTTTTATTTTCCGACATTTTCTCAAAAATGACTCGGTTCGGGGTAATTTTATGCGAGAAATACGTTGGCGATGCTATTTTTGCGTAAAAAACGCGCTCCATTTTTGTAGAAAATCGAATTTTTCGACAAAGAAAGTACATATTTCGAAAAAGCTAATATGTAAAAATTCGATATGAAAAAATTCGATTCTTCTAAAAAATGGAGCGCGTTTTTACGCAAAAATAACATCGCCAACGTGTTTCCCGCATAAAATTACCCCGAATAGAGTCATTTTTGAGAAAATTTCGAAAAAATTTTTTTTCGATTTTTGATCTTACGTTCAATGGTATAAGAGCCGACAGTCAGGGGTATAAGAGCCGGCTTTTTTGTTTGAATATCATTTGGTGATTTACATATATTTCGGGCTCCGTGAAAGAATTTATCGTGAAGCTTTTTGCACGGAGTTTAAAAAAGCAGTCGTTGTTAATCCTTTCAAATTTTTCTTGGATTAAAATTTGCAAGATTGCCCGCAAGAATTCCAAAACATGCAACAAAAATCAGGTAATTTTCGTTAGTTGTTTAGAAAATTTCTGGGTGGATGTCAAAAATAGATACGCATGAATAAGCTTAATTAGACTTATTAAGAATTTCTATAATGTTTTATAACCAAATTAGATTATCAACTATAGGACATTGATGCGCATCAGCACCAAAAAAGGGGTATATAAGACGAAGGGAATTAATTAATCAGCCTCTATCCTGAGTTCATAAAGAACAACTTGTGGAATATCACTTTCAATAGTTTAGAAGAAAATCGTGTTCTCGTTGAGCTATGTTGAGAAATAGCATAGTTCAAAACGCTCAATTCGACCAATCCAGTGGGAAAAAAGTCGCCATTTTTTGTTCACATTCGGAAAGTTGATGAAAAATGGAGCATTTTTTGTTTTTACGTCATGTTTTGAATTGTTGTAGTTTTTGAGAAAGTTTGAAATTGTACATGTTTTCGTGGTAATACACAAACTTTTTTGAATTTTTAATCGTTTTTTAAAATTTTCATAAAATTGTAGCAGTAGCAGTTTTTTTAGCTAAATGTGACGAACAAAATGACACGCCCTACAAAGTTCTCCCTTATGCTCTCAGGAATTCAATGAGCTATGATTTCGTTTCAATACATTTTCCCTGATTCAAGCGCAGAAGGTTTTTGGGATATTTTCCTTCAATAAAAATTTAGCTAACCACCTCGAAGATTTTTATGCAAAAAAATGTCTCGAGATTAGAGCAAAGCTGAAATAAATTTCTTGATTTGGAATCCCATCGAGTTCCATCAAGTCCACATAAACGTTAGTGTAGTGCAAATTTTTTTGCCTTTTTTGAAGCCATAAAGTGAAATGGTTATATTTGAACGAGTCCAACGATTAAAGTATAAAATTTTCACTGGCTTATTTGACTTTTTTCCCCGAAACGAGTCTAAATTGGAAAAAACTTTTTTTTACACTTTATTTTTATAACACTGTTTTCTCCGATGCAAGCACAACTCATTCTACTGGAATGACCAAATCCACCCACTTTTATTTGGAATTCCATCAAGTCCACATGTTTAGTCGCTTGAAAAATCGGAGAAGAAGAAAAAAAGATTTCACTGTACAGGGTGTAACAAAAGTTATCTAGTATCGGTTTTTTGAAATCTCGGACCATTTTAAATGCTTTTTCAATAATTTTTTTACTGGAATGGCGTTTGTTGAATGACGTTTTTAAGAACCTTAAAAGGGTTGTGCGACAAAATTTTTGTCGGATTCTTGTAGAGCTCGAAATTTTGAGTATTTTACATAAAAAATTATTCAAAAAGCATTTAAAATGGCCGAGATATCCTGCTAGACGACTTTTTTTTACACCCTGTATGTAGTTCTGAAGATGACGTTTTTCGGACTCTTTTTTTAGTTTACACGTTTTTCGGATTCTTCTCTGAGTTCATACGTTTTTAAGGTATCACTTTTCGTTCGACCCTATATTTATACCTTAATCTTTATCTTGTCAAACTGGATATATTGACCAAGTTCTTCGATGAAAGTGGCCCAAACCGACTACACTCTTGGAGGGACCAAGAGAAAATCTGTGTTCCGGGAGCAGAATCAATAGTATAAACTTGATTGGAGAAGAAGTATATTTATTGGCTGAGAATAAATAATTAAATGCTTCGAGCGCTTCTGAGGAATCTATCCTTGTTCGGGGCCAATCCCGTCGTGTAATCGATGCCCACAAAATGTTTACACAGCTTCTTGAACGAATTGGCGCTTTCGGCTGACAAAACCGAAAACGACGCAGGAATTCCTGGTGCCAATTGCCTTTTTCTTTCACCCTTTGAGCTCTATTTGGTCTTTTAAGAGCTTCTTCGAGCCCACGCCTAATCATAATCTATTATGTGTTCGATGATCGAAAATAGTCTTGTTGAATCAATCAATGGTAGACTTCAATTTGTACTAGGAGACTTTGTATAAATCGTTTAAAGTGCAGTGGGAAAAAATGTTGTCATTTTTGGTTGATACTCGGCGAAAGTTCATGAAAAATGGAGAATTTTTTGTTTTTTCGGCATGTTCTGAATCGTTGTAGTTTTCGAGAAAATTGTACATGTTTTCGTTGTAATGCACAAACTTTTTTGAATTTTTAATCGATTTTTTAAATTTTCATAAAATGAATATTGTAGCAGTTTTTTATAGCTAAATGAGACGAACAAAATGACACCAAAATTATCCATTTTGAACATTGTTTTGGGTTATTGAAACGAAAACATGAATTATGCCAACGTCCAGATTGATATATAATAAAGACTGTATCAAAAAATTCTACTGGGGTGCAGATTAATCGCATTTTTACTGAAATGTACCATATTTCTTGGGTTAGAAAAAGATCAAATTTGATCATTACGTAATACGACCAAATGCAGACTAAAACAGGAATCATATCACGAAAGATTCCTGTTTTAAGGCTAAAATGGGTAAACAACAAAAAATGTCTTTGTGATTTTCAAAGAGTTTAGACGCGTTTGATGCTAATTTTTGTCGATGTATTTAAACTGCACTCCTATTTTCATAGGAGTGCACACCCATATATCAAGCACGAGCACAAATATCACACCCATACATCAAGCACGAGCACAAATTTTATAATATAATATTATTTTAAAAAATGTTCAGACTTGATGTTTGAAAGATTAGATCTAAAAATACTCCTAATTGTAACCTTTTTTCATTCTTTTTATAGAATTGTCACATCAAATTTGTTATATTCACAAAAAATTGTGCCTGTACTCGGACTTTCATCATGGTTTCAACTTTTCTCCATTGAAAAATTCTTTCTATCTTGTGATTGATAGCAGGGAGAATTGTTTCAAGTAAAAGACCGGTCTATTTTTGGTGCGTCTTCGGTCTATAAGTGATGCACGCCCACCAACGGCACGAACTTCAAAAATCAGACGATTTTCAATGCACAGATTCGATGATTGATTATTGTCGTCGTTCCGAAAATAACCTTTTTCGCCAGTAATTTCTTCCGGCACACAATTCTTTAAATATCGAGATCGAAAGAACGTTTTTGTCAGAACGAAGAAAGCCTCGAAAACTTCTCTCTACTTTTCAAAGAAATATTCTTTAAAGATGTTTTTGTCTTTGATCATTTTTGTATTCTCTGTAATAATCTCGGCCCTAGCTAGACCATCAGTAGACTGGAAGCCTCCATTTTTGGTGAAAGCTCCAGAAACTGTAGTGGACTCTTTTGATAATTTGATAGCAAATGCTGGTGAATTGACGGATGGAGAGATTGAAGATTCCGTAGAAAGATGGGTCAGGAGGCAATCTTATGCTATCCAGGTAAAAATTTTTAAATTGTTGAAAAAATTTATAAAATTTTTTTATCAAGTTCTTTCACTTTATACTAAATTTAGTCAAAGATTTTTGATGCCTAAGCATATCACTATTAAACGGAAATCGCAAATTTCTATCAAAAATAGGTCATTTTGCAAAGATTTTTTTCTCCAATTTCTTTCGAAATGACATTTTTCTTTTTATACCGTCTCAAAAAAGAAAAAAAATTGGGGTGAATTTTATATTCCCTGAACTAAAAATCATATGTAAAATTTTTTCAAACTTTCTATTTATCCATTTTAGGCAAACTACGAAAAATTCAAACACGATCGTGAATATTACGAAGCCGTTGCTGCAGCCCAAAAACAAAAGATGATCCAACGCTTGTCTCCAATGGCCAGAAATGCTTATGCCGAAATCCACTCTGTATATACCCATCCTACTCTTATCGCCAATGACAAGATGATGATTATTGAAAAAATTATGAATACTCTACCCGATGACGTTAAATCGGAAATTCCTCTATGAGAAAATCCGGCATATGATTAGATTTTTGCTAACTTATTTTTGCTTGTATATATTCTCTGTATATAATGTTATGATCTCATTATGTTTATAGAATAAATCAATCCAATAATTTTGAATAATCGCTTTAATAGCAACTTTTAATTGATGCAAGTTAAAAATTGTCGTAAAACATTCAGATAGATGTTTTCGTTGTAATACGTGTTTTTTAAGCCCACTTTTTAAGACCAAAAATTGGCAAAATTCTCATTTTTTTGGGCACCCTGTAAAAACCGAAGAGCAAAATTTGACAAAGATTGGAGCTGTCTTATTTATTAGATCGAGACGTCATGATTTGTCAAAAATGTATTCAGAAAAATGTTTAGACCGAGATGATGGATAGAAATTACTTATGAAATAAGACAAGATAGTCATGCGACAAAATATATCAATAATCTTTTAATATTTCGACAAATGTCTGTCTGTCTCGCCGAATTTTGTAACCTTAAGTCCAATCCCGTGACGACTTAGACTTTTGGAAAGAGCTTGGCGAGAGAAGAAAAACGACACAAAAATCATGGGGGTACCCCCTCTGAAAAAATTCAATTTTTCATTTTTGCTTTTTAACTTAGGTATTTGGTCAGAATTGAGAACCCGTTACCTTCATGGAGCAATTGGTAAAGCTTTAGTTTTGCAGTCGGAAATGCGCAGGTTCGATTCCGTCCTCGACGAAATATTTTTGTTTTTCCAATAAATAAACTTTTTTGATAAAAATCGATTTCTTTAAAAAAAACGAAAAATTGGATAGAAATTTAAAAAATTCTGAAAATTTGAAAAAATTAGAAAAATTGTTTTGAAATTAATTTTTTGGACCCCAAAAATTAAATTTTCAAAAAAATTTTTAAAACTTTTTCTAAAAGTAGCAGAAAATGTTCGGCATAGCGAAAAACGGTGGGAAATTTCAATGAAGGCAGTCAAATAAAGATTTTTTGGACCCTTTTGATTTCAAAGAAAATGCTATTTTTGACACAAAAATCATTATATCTACACCACGCCGGCGCATGGGCCACTACTTTTTCATATTTCACTGTTTTTTACAATGCTGAACATGAAGGCCCGGAAAAATCCTAGAGTGGCACTCCCTTTCTTCCCGTCTTAGTTATCTTGGGGTAAAAAACTTGAATTTTCACAAATTTTCCAAAAATGTTATAACTTTTTATGATCGTCTTCAATTTTCATGAAAATTGTCTCAAAATATATGGCAATATGCTAATTGTAACTTACTGGGCAGGTCTTTTAAGTGTAACTCCATGATTTTTCTAAATTTGACCAAGGCCTGAATGATTTCGGCGTTACCGACTTCATGGACTGGACTAAGGAAGAACGAGCTCTAGTAAGATTCAGTTTTGTAAATCTTTATTCTAATCATGTTTCAGTTATCTGGTGTCCGAGGAGTTCCAACACACCAAGAACCTGGCAAGGTCTTACCTGCCGCTCCAAGTCGAGCCAAACGATCAACTCCCACAAGCTATAACTGGCAAACTTATAACAAGGTTACTCCAGTGAAAAATCAAGGACGTAGGTCCCTAGAATAATTTCTTTTTTCATCATAACATTTAGAATGCGGCTCCTGCTGGGCATTCGCTTCTGTGGCAGTTATGGAGACAGCCTGGGCGATCAAAAACGGTTCTCTTCTCGATCTTTCTGAACAAAATCT
>JAQGCP010002674.1:0-10041 GCA_034699885.1 Acrobeloides thornei | reverse complement strand
AACGATTCAGAACATGTCGTAAAAACAAAAAATGCTCCATTTTTCATGATCTTTCCGAATATATCATTTTTCATATGATTGTAACTTACTAGATTGATCCTTTAAATGGCAGTTCTATGAACGGCCGTCTATGATGCTGTTGTACTTATATTTTATCTCAATAAATCTTTAACTTGATCCAAACATTGGGACCCACCGTTTTCCCGGATCAATTGGACCCAAATGAGTCCTAGGAGTTCTGTATAAAACAGCCTCACATTACCTGTTCAATCTTCTTCCAAATATCTGCAGTATGATTTTCTTTAACTAACAAATATTTTATACACTGCATAGCATTATTTTTTACAGCCACCATTAAGACAGAATCACCAAAAAACGAAATCGCTGTAATCAAACACCAATCCCACAAAACTCTAAATGCTTCTATATTATCCTTCGAAGCGGCTCCTAACAAGGGTGTATATCCCATATCATCTCCAGCTTCAACATTTGCTTTTAATGCAATCAGCTCTTCTATGACCTCTACTTGGTTATATAAAGCAGCAGTGTGGATTGGCGTCCTGCCATCTTTATCCCGATCTTCGATATTATATCCATGCTTGCACAAAAGTTTGACGATAGTGGTAAAACCTTTTCTAGCAGCAATATGTAGGAGGTGAAAATTGGTCTGGTTGCATAAATTTTCAAATTTTTGATGGCGATCGAGGAGATATTCAGCGATGGCTTGGCGATCGTGTTCAACGGCTAATTGAAGAGAAGAGCACTGGCGTTTGTTTTTCTGGCATATGAAAAATTGAGTTTGGCCTAAAAGTGTTTGTTGTTATCCTTTCATGGCATTCCCGGGAGGGGGGGGGGTATAGGGGATACATTTACCCCCTCCCCCATGGACCAACGAAAGTTTAAAAAATTTAAGGGGTTCCCCCTTATGTTGACCAAAATAAAAAAATCCGAACCTCCCCATGAAAAAATCCTGCGGCACTGTATCCTTTGATGAAAAAATCAGTTAATAATTTTTAAAAAGGACTAATCCGGCAGCTTCAGTGCCTGTTGATCACTATTGGCCTTTCTCGCTTGGTTAGGAGAAGAGTTCACCTTGCGTTCGTGCATCTGTTATCCATATGAAATCTGGCTTTGGCAATATACCTGATTTTTCAACAATCATTTTAACAATCTCAACATTATCACATCTTGAAGCATAATGCAGCGCAGTATTTCCAGCAGAATCAACAAATAACACATCCGCTCCCTTGTCTAATAGTAGTTGAACAATTTCTGGAGCATTATATTCACAAGCCAAATGGAGAGGTGTTATAAGGCTATCCGATTCACATGCCTAAATGAGGTTACCTAACTTTAAAAATAGAACGGATAGGAAGGGGAGCAATGACAGTGGCGGAGCCAGGGGGAGACAGGAGCCATGCCTCCCCCAAACCGAAAATTTCTTAAGAAAAATGAGGTTTTTACTTAGTTGGCCCCCTAAATCCTGGCATCACTACTGAGCAGTGGTATATGAAATGGGGCATCATGAGTACATCCCGAGGACGTAGCTGGTGGGAAGAGGCACTTCTCCAAAAAGAGGAGGCACCGGTCCCATTGACCTTTCGCTACGTGCCTGCC
The DNA here is from genome assembly GCA_034699885.1 of Acrobeloides thornei. NCBI lineage: Eukaryota > Metazoa > Nematoda > Chromadorea > Rhabditida > Cephalobidae > Acrobeloides > Acrobeloides thornei. The sequence continues at coordinate 8,424 of JAQGCP010002674.1, read as the reverse complement.
TCCTCGTATTAAATTTTCCTACATTGACATTTGCTCCAGCTTCAATAAGCTTCTTTGCTAGAGTAAAATTATTTCTAAAACAAGCAAAATGTAGTGGAGTTGATCCTGTCAAACTGGCATGATCAATTTTCATACGACCATTTTTATAAAAAACATCGAAAAGTTCTTCGAGCTAAAATTTGCTTTTTGAAGTGTTTTCCAAAATTAAAATTACAGATTCCTTTTCCCAGTTCTTGTTTCCCATTCACCATAAAGTGCAGCAATATGTAAAGGCCTTAGAAAGCATGTTGAGGTTCGAATCTCGTTTATATCGGCACCTGCAACAATAAGTGCTTTTGCTGCAGATGCACTATGCCCCATGGCAGCATAGTGAAGTGGATATAGGCAATATCTCTAAAATTTGAGTTTAAAGAAATATTTTTTACCAGTTCGGTCGGAATTGCCATTTTGTTGGTAATTTGAAAATCGCCAAAAATTTGACAATTTTTCTGACCGATTTGAGGGATTATATTGAAGGTTATGAATATAGATACACACGTGTACAAACCTCCCCAAGCCCCGCATACAATTTGGACGAGGTCGAGCACCGAGCGCATCAAAGATGGGCTCGTGCGAGGAGGCCTGTGTCATGGAAGATAATTTTGGAAAAATTTGAAGAAAATCATTTTGGGGGTCCAAAGGGGGAATTTTTCTCGCGCGCTAAGGGTCCATTTTGTGGGGTATTTTGTACACATATGAATAGATTTGCATAGAAAAATTTGAATGTGTGCATAAACAGAAATTTTGTACAAGGGTTAATACTATAGAGTGACTCAAAAACTGAGATTTTTGACTAATTCATAATCAAGGAAATGTTTTTTACGGGCCGGCAATGCGCGCAATCGATTTCTATCAGAAAAACCACTATAGAGTTATTTTGGTAAAAATTAAAAAACTTGAAAATTTTTTGATAAAATCTCATTTTTTAGCCACCCTGTATTAGAAAGGAAGAAACAGTAGGTAAGAGATTAAACCGCAAGCTGTTAGTAGTTAATAAAGTCAAAGCACATCTCTACCCACTGTATCGCCAGAATCAGCCTTATTCACCTCCAGAAACCACTCTTCATTCGCATGTTCTTTTAAAAGATGCTGAATACCTTCTATATTATTTTCAAAAGCGTGCTAAAAATTGAAAGTTTTATAGTTAATATTTCTTCCTACCCGATGAATCAAATTTGTTGGCTCCCATTTTCGAGCTCCTGATGACATAGATTCACTTCGATTACATTTGGAGGGTTGTTCGTCAATAAAACAAAAAGTTTCTAAAAAATTGGGGGTATTTTCCGGAAACTGGTAGATAGAGAAGTGCTCGGGCCATGTCAACCCTAGAACTGATATGGGCTAGCCCCGACTTGGCCTGATAACTTGGCAGCCCGCACATTACAGGCCATGTCAGGCTTGGGCCGACAAAACTTGAGCGGCCAGAGAGCAGGCCGGGCCTAGGCTTGGCTTTAAACTCGGCATAAATTTTTAGTACCTTTTCCATTTTCCATTTGATGCAGAGGTTGTAATTCGTCGTTATTGCCATGCTTATTTTTATTTTTAGTTCTAATCTTTAAGATCGACATTGTAACGACTAAAATTAAATAACGAAAGCTTAAATTTAAAAAAATAAAAAACGAAAAATCTAAAGTAATATCAAAAAGTAGTAAAAATATCGATATGGGCTAGGTCGACTTTAAAGGGGTCCTGTTTGTGGTCACTTCGTGAAAAAAAATTTTTTCAGCAATCTTTGTGAAAATGACTTTTTTATGGATGTGGCATGGGGGAGAGGTATCGAAAGACCCGGATACCCGCAAATGGCTCAGGAGGACGTTTTCATGCTTCGGGAATGCGTGGAATCAAATTTTCGCTTATTTTTAATTATAAAAAAAGTCATTTTCACAAAGATTGCTGAAAAAAATTTTTTCACGAAGTGACCACAAACAGGACCCCAATTTAACATAAAGTCTAGGGGGAGGGGACCCTTATATATTTTTTCGACTTTTTGAAGTAAATAAGAAATGATTATCAATATTTTCGGTCAATAAGAAGTCAGGGGAGACAGTCCCCCTTGCCCACGTATGCCTCGAATTATACTTTTATTAAGAAGTATAAGGGAAATAGACACGCGCCTGAAATTCAGAATATTTTCTAATATGATTTTATAAGATTTTAGACAAAGAATGATCTAATCTGTCTTCGGTTTCCACTAAAGTAAGACGACCGGTTTTACATTTTTGAAAAAAATTGTTAGAACCGTCAGGAATTAGACCCCAAAACATAAGCCGATTTCGTAAAACATGCTTATCCTCACAAATTTGGTTTAATCGCAACAGATTTAATGTCATTTTTAAAATAAATTTTGGATAAAACATTTCACTTGTTGCGCAAATGATATGTATCAATCGATTAATGAATCACATGTATATTATTAAAAAAAAGACCGCATAATCCGATTTACCGTTTCTGAGATCTCGATCTGACGTACGGACGAACGAACACAGAAACCAGTTTTTTATGTTTCTGATTTTTTTAACCCACCCCTGTCGTAAAATCCTGACTACGCTATTGCCTGCAACTGTTAATATTTTTAAGAAAAAATATTTCAAGATTAAAAGTTCAACAAAATAAAAAATGATTTTCAAAAGGCTTTTATAGAATTTATAAGCAAATACTACAACTAATTCAACTTTCCAACTCAAAACCATTTTGTTCCTCATTCAATGTGTATCTTAGCGGAAAAGTGTATTGTTTGTCGGTAGACGACGGTGGACGATAAGAAAGGGCAAATAACCACAGTTTGAATAATGACGCAGCATTTATGATTATTCATATGGGTTCGGCAGATTTTTTAACACGTTGAAATGTGTAAAAGTTCAAAAACTATGATTAATAGTTTTAAAAATTATTAACACTAGGCACCTTTAGGGAGATCCTCTGTAATGCTACAGTGAGGACAGTATGACATAATATAAAATGTGTCTGTCTTTATGGACGATCTCGGGCAAATGCTGTCTGTCTGCACGGTGTGCCTGTCTACATGGATGACTCACGTGTGTCTGTCTGCACTGATGACTTTCGGGAACGCTTGATTTAAACCGTCGACGCTAAAACAAAAGTTGTAGAGGACGATGAGAGAAGACGATTGACACCAACATTATCGAAATCGAAGACAAAAAATTTTCACTTTTTTACCCCTTTATCATTTTACTCTAGAGTAAAATCTTGTGGAGTGCCACTCGGAGTCACATTTTACACTAGAGTAAAACACTTGGAAGTGCCGATCGGAGTCACTCTTGGAGAAACCGCGATTATGTTAGTGCTCAGCCCTGTACTTTATTAATAACAACTTTTTATAACATGAAATCTATGCGGGCAGTCATTATGATGTCTCATGATATATACAGTCCGCGAGTAGCGGAATCATAGGTGGACAAACAGGGGGGAGAGAGGGGTCTAGTGCTAGGTTGGGTCTAAAATTTTCAAAAATTTGCCTTGGTTCCCTCTTATGTTTTTTTTGAAAAATTTTTCAAAATTTTGAGGACCAAAAAAAAAGAACCAACCCGGCCGCTCCGATGCCGGGTTGGTCCTACTTTTTGACCTTTTTGCCGGATTGGTTAGGGGGGGGAGACTCCCCCTTTTGTCCATGTGTGTTGGTCTCCTGGTACTATTACAAAAAATTTAATAATGATAATTTTAGTATGTACCGAGTGTCGATCTTCCACTTAAAACTAATTTGGAAATGGTTCGAATATTCAAAGAAATTCAAGGAACGTTTAATATAGATGTAGAGGAAAATATCCTTCCACCTTCACCAATCCCAGAGTTTAGGGTAAGCTCCATAAAAATGAGAAAACTCGTGAACATAGTTGAAAAGAGGTTCATATCTGAACCCTCTCCCCACTCACGAGTGGCTAAAATTTAGGTACCACCCCACTCAAACTGACCGCTAAGCGGCCGATTTGGGTACCCCCCCCCCTCCCCATCTAAAAGTAGTCCAAAATCCTATTACCCTTCCCCCCACTTAAGCTGGACCAAATCTGGGCCCCCTCTTTTCACTTAAGCTTGTGAATCTTGAGTTAACTCATTGATGATCAGATAATTCATGAGGAAACTCGTAAATCGTTAATTCTCGAAGAGTTTTATAAAAATTTCCTTAGAATTTAGATCTAAAATCTCCCATCCCAGTCTGGAAGTCGAATATTGTTGCAACTTTTAGTCGTGAAGCAGCAAATGTTATCGCAAAAAACGAAGTTGTCAAGCAATATTATAGCTATTTAGAGAATATACAATGCCCTGTACAATATTTATGGGCGACTTTAGCAGGAAATCCTAAATGTATGCAAATTTAATTTATATTTCAAATAAAATTTGGCATGTTCATAATTCGATTTAAAAAATATTTAACAAAATTAAGTATTTAAGATATAAGAATGCCCGGTGGTTTTAATGCTGAAAAATTTAACAAAAGAATAAAATCGGATTGGCCAGCTTCATATGACTTTGGTAAATTTGCAAATAAGGGTTCATCGATAAGCGATCCATTTCCTTTACACAATTATTATATTGCAAGTTATCAAGTTTGGCATCAAAGAAGAATAATGAAAAAGAACAATAATGAACCGAAACCAAGATGGAAAATACCTGGTAGTTGTAAAGGTATGAGTTTTGAACATTGATGACTTTTTAGGAGTTCGATAATGAATAGATAAATATAAAAAATCCAAAACAAAAATAGTTTGCCACCCTTGTTCGAGCTATTTTGTCCATATATACCAAAAACTGGTTCATTTACACAAAAATACCAAATTCTGGACCTAAAATTTGGTATTTTTGAGCATAATAATCCGTCATTCTCAATATTTGGTCTATAGGGGGGAAAACCCCGAACATGAATGGGAAGTTATTTTGCCACATCTTGTAGAGTGACGAGTGTGAGGATAATTTCACATTTACAATATTCACCCTTTTTAAAAAAATTCTTTGTTACATTTTAGGAGAAATAGATCAATTAGAAGAAAGATGTATATTCGGAATCGGTGATTTACCAGAATTAATTATTAGACCTGAACTGTTAGCTCACAAATTCTATATGGACGTGCAACCGGCGGCATTCTTTTGTTTATATGAACGCATAAAGAAAAGAGCGTACGATCTTAAAAATCAACAAAAATATATAGCAACACCGTATAGAAAATTACCACAAGTGCAAATATTACAAGGAAATAATATTGATTATATAAATTTCTTTTTTGATAAAAATTAATCTATATATTTGTTAACACTCGGGCGGTCTGATGTGACGAAGACAGTTTTCGAACCAGAATCTTATGCCGAATACAATGAAGCCAAAATAAAATTTTAAAAAGTTGAAGAAAAAACTAAAAATGCAAATTTCAAAAAACATCGTATTTTTTTATTTTAAGACCATATATCAGTCAGCAATCCGTTTGGACTGAGATATAGCTTATTAAATTCTTGAGATCACGGCGAACAACTTTTTAGAACATCACTTTTTATGAAAACTTTTGGCAGGGGAAGAAAATGCCGATTTGGTGAAGAAGGGGGAAGGAGAAAGGAGAGAGAAAATGATTGAATATAGTCATTGTTTTTGGATAAAAATTTAATTATGATAGCAGAAAGTCGTAAAACTGAGGGCCACTTGCCAAGCACACCTTTTTGATAATTTTAAATGAGATTATAATTTAAGCACACCTAGGTTATGTCGGCTATTTACATATAAAAACTGACTAAAAATGGGTTTAAACCATTCTTTTTACTACCAAAATGCTTTTGATCTTTATCCTAATCTCATTTCTGATCTCCACTGTTTTATGTGCTTGTCCAAGCGGTACAGAACCTGGTGGTGCAAGTGGCTTGTGTTATAAGCCATTTCCTAATAAGGCTACTTGGTACCAAGGCGAAAACACTTGTGTTCAAAATGGAGGTCATCTAGCATCAGTAAAAGATGTTTTTACGGCCGCATTTCTATCAGGCTTGGCCGATTTTCCATTCAACCATACCGATTTTTGGGTAGGTGGGACGACAAATTTCTTTGGTGGAATGTGGAGTTGGACCGATTTTACGAGTTTTACGTACAAAAATTGGGCAGCAGGTAGCATTCTGATGATTTTTCACCATTTAAAAAAAATTTTAGGTCAGCCTAATAACTCATTAGGGTATTGCTTAGTACAGCGAGTTGCGGATGGGATGTGGATGAGTGTTGATTGTACACAGCAAAAACCGTTTATTTGTGCGTTTCCTCCAGTACAGGACCAGGCTTGTACTTGTCCAACTGCAGCTCCTTGTGCTAGTTCACAACCTACGACACAAACAAGTCAAAATCCTTGTCCCAATAGTAACTGGTATTATGCTGAAAGTTTTAAGAAATGTTATTATTACGTAAGTTTTACTTACAATATATCCCAGCTAACATACATGTTTAAGGGCAACATATCCTGTCCCCTCTCCTCTCACTCATCCATCGAAAATTTTTTGGCCATTCATCCATCCACTCTGCCCGAAAATTCAAAATTTTTTGAAAAAAATCATAAGGAGATCCTTTTGTTCAAAAATTTTTTCTTTTATCGAAAAAAATGTAAACAATTTTTATGTACTTTTAAACACATTTATCATTAAAAACTATCAAAAAATTTTGAAAAATGGACCCCCAAATCCACCTATGCCCCCTCCCCGAGCCGAAGACTGCTTTATTTGATTTCGTTTTACACAACAAGAGAGTAATAGGCTCATGACCTCTTTTTATATTATTTAAAACCCGTCAATTTTAGAGCGCTGATATATTGTCATGGAATGATTCCTGTCAAAATTTATCTAATAACTCTTCTTTAGTTATTATTAAAAGCAATGAAGAAAATAACTTTGTGTTCAGTAAGTTATAAAAAGAGAGGTCGTAATCCCGCATTTTGAAAATTCTTAAAAGAGGGGGGGGGGGGTAAACTTTGCAGCAGCACTTCCGAAAAAAAGCGAAAATCCGAAAAAGTTTGATTTTCGCTTCAATACACTCACCCCCATTCCCTAAATCAGGATCAAGGAAGCATTTTCATGCTTCGGGAATGCGCGCAATCGTTTTTTCGCATAAAATTACCCCTAGAAAAGTCATTTTTGCAAAAATTCAAAATTTTTTTCTGAAGTGCTGCTGCAAAGTTTACCTCCTCCCTTTAAAAAAAATATAAGAGAGACCTTTTTTTAGTAGATTTATAATTTTTTAGATTATATTCTCGGCCAAAATCCTAACGCCGAGTGGACTTGGATAGGATTGAGATTGGTAAACGGAAACTATACTTGGGTGGATGGTTCACCATTAACTTATGCAAATTGGTATTCTGATGATCCTCAGAATATAGGATGCATTCATGTAGACACATATGATCCATATACAGGCTATTGGATTGACGATTATTGTTACAATGATGGTGGCATAACTTATATTTGCGAACATCGCCTGTAGTCTCTTTTTATTGTTAAAATAGATTTTTTATACAATTTTTTGTAAACTAAAAATATGACATAATAAAAGGGATACCATATCTTGCAGCCTCAGTGGTGTAATCAGACCTTCCAGAGCGGGGGGAGGGTGCAGTACTAAGGATTTTTTTCAGTGTAAATCGCCTGATTTTGTATTTTTGAGACGTTTTCAGTTATTCCTAAACTTTTTGCATTTGTCCCGTGACTTTTGGCCCCTTGTCTCATGACTTTTGAAATTTGTCCCGTAACTTTTGCCCCCCTGTATTGAACTAACAATATTTACACAACACTAGTTACAACAACGATTTAACATGAAGTATTTATTAATTAATCAACTCTCTTTTAATAAATATTTTGCATAGTCTTTAAGGCACTCTGACCCGTGTACCCACCACTTTTGAATATTTGGAATTTCGCTATGAACATTTTTATGCACCATTTCACATAATTTACATAATCTATTTTCTCTGGGCGGTTCTTTATAAGATTTTTGGAATTTTTTAGTCCAATTGAGATATCTAAATTACAGAAGTTTGTTTCAAAACAAAATTTTAAAATCACCTTGCATATTCATTCGGATTTTGCATGAGGTATTGTAAATATTCTGCTAACTTGGAGGGATCTTTAAAATCACTGGCAGCAATAAAAACATCTGATGAGATAGTGTTTTCTACTATTTTTCTATCCAAGACAATAGGGACAATCAATTTTTTCAGTCTCCAAAATTTTTCGGTTATATAGTCTTTGCACACGGAGTTTTCAAAAGCCAAGTAGAAGTAGTGTTTTTCTAAAATAAAAGAATAGTTATAAGCTGTAATGCTAAATTTGTGTACATGTTTTCGTTGTAATACACAAACTTTTTTGAATTTTTGCGGAAAAATCGATTTTTTAAATTTTCATAAAATGAACATTGTA
>JAQGCP010002673.1:0-10046 GCA_034699885.1 Acrobeloides thornei | reverse complement strand
AAGTAAAAACGTTGGCAACGATTCGTTTATAACAATGTCATAATTATGACTACAGTTACAATCGTGTGTATCAAATGATTGTATTGACATCGACAATATTATCTCTATTTTACATAGAAAAAATGGAATCAAGAACAAAATATATATATAATTTTTCAAGGAAAACATCTATTGAAATTTTTTATCAACCTGAGTTGACATGGATCGACGATAATCAATATCATAATATCTCATTGAGCAAAACAATGTAAGGAAACGAGATGTTTGTTTTATTTTTGAGCGTTCAATTCATCACTTTATGAAACATTTGAAATAAATTTGTATAAACCTATAAAACAGCTAGAATAACTTTTTAAAGTTTTTTATATTAATTTTCAACCGCGTTATGAACGCCCACTTGTTATACCCCAGGGCCTATCCCTTCTATACAATAGTGGCCAAAACAGTTGAGGCAAAAATCTAAAGATTAGTACCATCACCAAGGAATGGGACCTATGGTGCGAATAGAAAGAAAAATGGACGCTAAGTACTATCGCACCATTTTGAGCGCTCATAGGCTACCCTATGCAAAAAATCAAATGGGTCGTGGATGGATTTCCAGCATGATAATGATCTGAAGCACACAGCTAGATTAATTAGGAAGTGGCTGCAACAAAAACGCGTCTGCGTATCATTTGTAAGATCTTAGTCTGAAAAAATTATCGTGCAAAAATTAAATTGCTAGCCTTTATCTAGCAAGTGACCAAAAAACATTAAAAATGGGTGTAGGAACCCCCAAAAACAAAAATACGCATTCCCAGGGGGATGCGTTAAATAATATAGCGCGTTTTTATTATAAAGATAATTTTTTAACTAAAACATAAATAATGTGTAGAAAAAAATCCATACCATATCAGCAATGGCAAGTTATTAAGACAGATTTAACATGAAAGTGCATGAAAAAAGAAGCTTAAGTGCTTTTCTCACACCTAAAAAACGTATGTTTGGTTGGTCTTAGTTATTAATATAGTGTAGTTCGAAAATTAAAATTGCATCTCTGTATTTTGCTATATATATTTGATGAAAAATAAACTTGTAAATATCCTTTCAACTACATTGGCAATCTATAGTTTAGCTTTAATTTCACCGACATTTTCAATTTCTGACAAAGAAAAATGTAATTGTAGTTCTTATAGTTTTAGCATTGACGAAGCTTTACCAAGATTCGTGCTTCGACCGAGTTCGAATGGACTTTATTCACATAGTATGGCATGCGAATGGCACATACAATTTGACTCAAAAAATGATTCTCTTATGTTAGAAATCATCTTAGATTTAGAAATGAATGGGAATGATATGTTGATTATAAAGGTGTGCAATAGTCCAAATGTTATTTACGACTCAAGTTCGTTATATAATCAATACAATCGTTTCTATATTCAGGAGCAAAATCTTTGTATCTCTTTTAATTCCTCTGAACAAACCCGAAGTTTCTACTGGAATATTATTTTTTCACGAATATTTGCTCCAAGTTTTTACGAAGTAAGTATGTTATGTCGTAATTAAGTACCGCCATGCCGGCGAGTCCATCAACGAATACGAAGTCAAAGAGAGTCCTGAACTCGGGCAGTGTCGGACATGCAGTCTGGTTGAAATCTGCATTTCAACTTTGCATATGTCTATAGTATCCTGAAATGGATACTACACTTCCGAATCAGTTTTGGGAGGAGAGCCTGCGATAAACCACTCAAATCGGGTTGCGCGTCAGTCATGCGGGATGTAAGAGAACCGATCGGTTGTCAGCCATCAAGGCTGATATGGAAAAACACCTGGATAGTAGGCTTTTACGGTTAAAATTTTTTACAGTAACTCATTTTTTGATATAAATATCCCCTATCCATTTAAAAATAAAGCGATTTGTAAAAAAATTTTCTGCTTCGATCAATTTCGATTTTGTTTACGGTACAAATATCAATTTCGATGAAAATATTTATAAAAATATCAATTTTTTATAGACCAATTTCGATAAAAAATATCGACAATTTTTTAAACTTTTTTTAAATTGGAAATCTTTTAAAAAAGCATTCTGACAATTCAGCTGTTATGTTTTTCCCGGGTGCTCGGGATCAGCTCTAAGGCTCAGGGATCAGTCCGTGGAGTCTGGGTCGGACTAGTGAGGGAAGGGGATCGGCCTTGGAATTAGAGGCTTGTAGTTGGCTCTGGGGCTCAAGAATTGAGTTAATAGATCGGCCCTGGAATCTGCTTCGAGAAGGGAATTAGAGCTCGATGATTGTACCTTGGAAGAAAAGGGTCAGTTTTTGGTGATAAGATGGGAGAGGGGCATGACTTTGGGGCTCGTGATTGGCTCTGATGCTCGACTTTGGGGCTAGGGAATCGACCTTAATGAGAGGAAAATCTGCCTTAAGGGGGAGGGGGTGGTAGCTCAAGGATCGGTCATTGAAATAGACATAGGCTCTTGATTCGAGGAATATACGAGCTCGGGGTCGACTTTTCTCGGGTCACCCATACCCGAGCTCGGTTTGCCCATATTGTTCATTGAATAAAAAATCCTAACGATTAAAATTTAGATCATTCCATTGTCAAAGAATATGCCTATAAATTCAACTACTTCGTTAAAAAACTTTACTTTTTTCTCTATAACAACAGATTCTGATACGATAGAAACTTTCTATTATGGGATTAATACTGGAGAAAGTATTAATGGGCTTATCTACGTATACGAATCTATGAATCTAAGCAATTTTTCTCGTCTCTTATATTTCCCTTCGCAAAACACAATAAGCTTTAACTCATCTACAAGCAATATAACGCTGTTTTATGTAGGACCATCTTCAAACGACATTATTATCGCTTCACGCATTCATGAGCATTATACACAAAATTGTGTTTCGGCTGATAATCTTGATATTGCTAATGTATTTCATGTAAACTATGCTAAAACAATTAGCGCAAAAGGCAGTGGAAATTGTTTATTTTCTATTTTAATGCCAACTTTATCATTAAAATTCGATCAGAATGAATATCATTCTTATATTATTAGTGATTTCGAATATATTGGATCAGGCTCTGTCTCTGTCGTTTCGGGATATAACGATACTTTCAAATTATTTGAATTTGATGATCAAACTGATATTCAATGGAGTTATAATGCTATCCCGGTGTCGTTATTTTCATTTATTATTCCACCGAATGGAACTTTAACTATAACTTATTCTTCTGTAATTTACGGTAATTTTTGCATCACATATAAAAAATTAGAGCTTAAAAAAATAGCCTAGAAATTTTTTCATATAATTGTCACCATCTTGTTCAGCATACCCAAAAACCCCGAGTACAAAAAATCAGTATATTTTGATAAAAAAATCGCCGGAAATAAATTTTTAAAATTCCGAGATCTGAAAATTAGAGAGTTATGACCAAAAAATCAATTCCTAGACCCAACATAAAAAGTATAAGGTGTTTGGTATTTATTCAATCTCGACATAGATAAAGCGTTTTTGGACGCGATTTTTTTCAGTATAGGATAAATAGACATGGAGAATACGATAAAAATGTTCATTCGAATAAAAACAAAATACCCTATAATTTTTATGTCTGGTCGGTTTTTCCGCTACTTCAATGTGTCTAAATACTCTTTTTTCAGAACTTTCAGAGTCTAGTTATACGACAACATTTGACCAAGGTACTGTAGTCCGTTATATTGACGTTTCACCAATTTATCCATATCCGACTCCTGTTAAAACTTGGAATGATTTTTTAAATGTCACTTGTGTCTCCTGCGAAGCTACATTTAAGTTGACCTTAAATATCGTAATTCCAGAAAATTGTTCGATGATAATAACTACTGATCGTAATTTACTTAGTTATAACAATGCTAAAGTCAACGAGACTTTGCGGTTTAATTCCACTTATTTTTCATACTCCTTTGACTTATCTGGATGCGAGAACACAACTTGGGATGGGTATTTAATCCGTCTTGAAGGCGAATACATTAATAAGGCTACGACAAAAGTACTTGGAAATCATAATGGATTAATTATTGGTTTGAGTGTCGGAGGCTTTATCATCATTTGTATTTTCATTATATCGTGCGCAGTTTATTTCATAAGAAGGCGCCAGAAAAGATATGACAAGATCTATAAAATGCTTAAAGAAATGAATATGACGAATGATGAAATAGCGGAAATGAAAGAAAAGAGTGATGAATTATTGATTTCTCCAGGAAAGCTACATATAAATTTTGACAAAGTTCTCGGAAAAGGAATCACCTCTACGGTATACAAAGGGTATTTGGTGTCTAGTCGATTGAGTTCTTGGCGAAAATCTCACAAATTTCCTCCACGTGAAGTTGCTATAAAAATGGCTAACCAATTTGGACAAAATGCGGTGGAACAACTATTTAAAGAGATCGAAGCACTGAAAACTATTGGAAATCACGAAAATATAATGTGTATGTTAGGCTGGGCTATGCCCGAGAAAACACCGTGTTTAGTTTTTGAAATTGCAAACTTCGATTTGCTACATTACTTATCAGGGTTTCAGACAAAAATGGTGGAACAAGTTCTTTATAACGAATTTTTATCAATTTTATTACAAGTAATCCGAGGTAATCTTAATATTTAACCCGGTAATGCGCACAAAAAAAATTTACAACACGGACTTTTTGCCATTTGAAACACCTATAGTGTTGCGCCACTAGATTTTAGATAATTGGGATTTCGAAAAGAATACATTTTAGGCATGAAATATATATCGTCAAAACGGATGGTTCATCGTGACTTGGCTGCTAGAAACGTCTTATTATTCGATAACTTGGTGGCCAAAATTTCCGACTTTGGCTTATCTTGCACTGTTGGAGATAATCTAATCCATAAAGGAAATCTAGCCCAAAAACTTCCAATAAAATGGCTAGCTCTTGAAGCTTTAACAGATTGTATCTTCTCTGAAAAATCGGACGTATGGTCTTTTGGAGTTTTAATGTATGAAATGTTCACATTTGGAAGTCTACCATATATAAATATGAATAATGATGAACTTTTAGTGTTTTTACAAACTGGTGGGCGTTTGGAGCGTCCTAATAACATCTCGGATGAGTTGTATGAAATTATGCTTTCATGTTGGATTAAATACATGGGAGATCGTCCGAATTTTACTCAACTTGAAGAGAAGTTCCAAAATATTATGGATTAATATAGAGACCTTTATATAAAAAATTTTTTGTTCATTTTTTTGACAGTTTGATTATAAATATGTAGTAAAAATGTATAGAAAAACATTAATTAAAAGCAGTTTTAATAAAACTCGAAAATTTTTCTGGAAAAATCTATTTGTAGCAACCAACAAATAGACACGCAAAATCAAGTCACATCAGGTGGGAGTCGAACCTTAGCTTTCTGCATAAGAAGCGAGAGCAAAACCAATTAGCTAAGTAGCCGATCTTTTAAATTAACTAAGGACTAAGCTATTATTTTTTGTATCGCTTTGCAGGAACATACGGAATCATCTACAGGTCACTCGGAAAATAATTAGCATCGGAGTGCATTCGTGTAGGGCATGGTGTGTAGTGCACGAATATACCCCGTGTTAGCTTTGGAGCCCAATTTATTACCATTAGTTTTTCGGGGAAAGTGACATTCTACAAGTTGTTCCCCATAAAATTTGAAGTAAAATGACCTATCGCGTATGAAATTTTAATGTGGAAAAAAGTTTTCATGAATTTAAAGTCCATACCAGGGATGTAAACGTGTACGGTTTTCGTGCACGTGTATTACACGTATACGAATAGCAAATTTTTAACGTGTAGTATACGTTAAAATTTGAAGACATCTTTAAATAGAAAAATTACTAGTTCATCAGAGACTCAAATGTACCACTTTAATGACGAAAAAGACAAGTCTGTCTTGCTGTTTACTTGGAACAACATGACCATCTATTATTTCTATACCTATGCTTATCTAATAATAATCAAGGAGTTCTTGGAATGATGAAGATAGCTCATTGAATCCCTGAGTTCATACAGAACAACTTCATAGAACATAAATTTTTATGAAAACCTTTGTGTGAAGAATTGAGCTTTTGAATTAGGATATTTCTGCCATGTTTTCACAACGATTTTCTTCATCACAGAAATTTTTTCATAAAAGTGATGTTCTACAAAGTTGTTTCTTATGATATCAGGAATTCAATGAGCTATTGCTCGTCTCGGATTGGTAAATTTTGAATCTTCTAATGTCGATCAATTTCGTTTCAATAAACAGATTTCATTTATTCAGGCATTTATCGAATCAACAAAAGCACTATAAAGGCAAAACTTTGAATCAATTTTTTTTCACCTAGATGCATTCAGAAGGAAAATTTTTCTTTTATTTTAATAATGAAATCGAGGCGGTGTGATACTTGCGGACAGACTTTTGCGGACGGGACATTTGCGGACGGACTTTTGCTTATGTAAAATTTGCGGATTTATTTTCAGTTTTTTAAAAAGAACGAGAGGTTTTTTTAAAAAACGTAAAAGAAATCCACAAATGTCACATCCGCAAATATCACGTCCGCAAATGTCACATTCACAAGAAAAATTTATAAAGTTAATTAACTAAACTTCCTTATAAAGCAAATTTGTATTCAAAGTAGGCGAGATATTTTATTAAAAAATTAAATGTTGAATAAAGGATATTCACACGTACTTTATATGGCATATGAACCGTTGTTACCCAACTTTGCGGTAGCCGACACTTATTTCCTGACAAATGTTCTCATGACAAAATTTTCACGCCTGATTTTTCATGACACAAAAAATTGTGACAAGTATTTTATCACAGTTATTTTAGCACAAAAGTTATACGACAAAATGTTTTATGACAATTGTCACCAAGGCACTTGTTATACCGCGATAGATGTTACCGACACTTGTTAGCGTCGCGGTAACAAGTGTCGGTAACATCTGTCGCGGTAATAATTGTCGTGGTGACAATTGTCATAAAACAAGTGACGAAAAACAACCGTCATAGTAACTTTAGTACAAAGAACAAATGTCAATAAATATGTGTGCGGAAACAAATGTCGTAAAATAGATGTAACATGTTTGTGTAACAACGGTCCGTATGCCATGTTAGGGATGTTTCCGAATATATCATTTTTTCATATGGTTGTAAATTATTGGACTGGTCCTTTAATTCTAATCTAACATACACATGATAGAAAATTGTTATGTTATTTAACGTAACAATTTTTGTATGATACTGATCATTTTTGACACCCACAAGTTAAGATGAAAAATCTTTTGGGGCTAATTAAATTATACAATTTATTATTTTTCTTTTTTTTAAAGTTGCCCTATATATCCACACAACTTTAAAAAAAGAGTTATTTAAAAATCTTTTAATCCTGATTTTTGGAGACGTTTACAAATTTTTCCGCCAAGAGGCATCCCTGCGTGGTCTTTCCTGAATGGTGGGTGTCACTATATGGAGCGTCAACTGTAGTAACTTTAGTACAAAAGAACAAATGTTAATAAATATGTATGCGGAAACCAATGTCGTGAAATAGATGTCGTGTAACATGTTCGTGTAACAACGGTCCGTATGCCCTTTATATCTTGCTTTTGAAATCGTCATCGAACAAATTGTTAATTTTGTGAAATGAATTGATAATAATTGGGAATAGTTCTTAGAAAAATGTTTTCATTATGCGTCGTTTGTAAATTTAAAAATGTTTTAATTAGAAAAATGAATGTCTTGTTAGTGTCTGAGCTAGTGTTGTGCAGTTGTAAATTTACGTCAATTTATGTAAATACGGTGGCTTGAATGGAGTGAAAAATTGAAAATGTCTCAAATTTTTTTCGGTTTTGATAAAAGTGTTTTATTTTGATGAGTTATGAACAAAAAAGCGAAAAAAATTTTTGTGCATGCCTCCCATGACCTCCTACTAGAAGTCTATTTTTTTCGCTAAAATACCCTAGCTTCAAAGTAGGCTATCTCTGA
This sequence comes from Acrobeloides thornei, assembly GCA_034699885.1. NCBI lineage: Eukaryota > Metazoa > Nematoda > Chromadorea > Rhabditida > Cephalobidae > Acrobeloides > Acrobeloides thornei. The sequence continues at coordinate 2,067 of JAQGCP010002673.1, read as the reverse complement.
AATGCTAAATCTGATTCCAATGATTTTTTGATATGTTTTAGCTCTGATATGGGCCTAAAAAATAAAGCATAAAACAGATCCCAAAACTTATCCTTCGTCGAGTTATTTGGTTTTGAAAAATGTCAACTTTTAGCTTTTTTGTATTGGAGCAATTACGGAAAAAATTCCTATCTCCGCGAAGAACATTCCGTTTTTGCTAATTTTTTTGATATATTGTTGCCCAGAGTATATGCCAACTTTTTATGAAGCGATTTTCGATTTTTTTTTCAAACGTGGTAATTTTACCTAGAATGAAACTCGAACATGGGGAAATCACGTAGAATAAAATTTCAAATAAGGCAAAATCATGTTTAGACTTGTATTAATTAACGATTTTTTAGATGGAAAATAATTCAAATATCACTTTGCCATTAAACTCTTATGGGAGCCAAGAAGAGCTTAATATGAGCAATTATTTTTACCTTGGAGTCTTTTTAACTATTATTATACTACAAATTTTGTCAATTATTGGAAATGGGTTTATCATACTCCTTTTTATACGGTATAATTTGGGTTAGTTCTCAAAATCCTGTATTTTAGAACAAAACGATTGAGAAAAAATGTTGGCTTACGTTTAATTTTATCACTTTCTGCTATAGACTGGTTGTTTGCACTTTGTGTAAATTTTTTTGTTCCTCAACCCCATCTCTTCCTTTTTCTTTCTCTACTGCTCTTTCCCTACTAGAACTCCAAATTTCTATCATGTTATTTTTAGCACTTTCCATATATGATAAATTTTGTTGTAAATTGGTACCCAGATCAATTCGGACAATTAAATTATGAGCCCTATTATCTGATTATTACTAGTGCTCCTTTGACAATTTTCTACAAACTGAACCTAGTCATTGAATTAGCTATTGCAATCGATAGACTTCAAGTAAAATATATGGGTAGATGGGATCATATTTTGCGCATATTTTATGGGGAGGGGGTAAAGGGGCGAGCTCGATATTCCCCTGAGTTGACGATCAAAAAAAGTAGCAAAGTTTTCAATTTTTTCAAGGGGTGAGTGGCAAACTTGAGGATTTTGCGGTAGGGGTCCATTTTTCCTGGTTCCGCAGAAGGTTCGAACTTCGAGGTATCGTCTTCTAAAAATTTAGGCCACGGTTTTTCCAATGTTTTATCGAAATAAAAATCATAACTTATTCATGTGGTTAACTATTTTTATTGGGCTATGTTTTGCTAGTGTTGATTGTGCTATAGAATATTCTCTCACAAAGTTTGAGCGACATATTGGGTGTGCTACAATTGGATGCTTTGCAAGCCCTCAATATAAAATTTATTGGGGAGCTAGTAACATGGTAAGTTTTAAGAGGCACTTTCTCAAAAAGTCGAAGGTCTAAAGCAACAATGTTTGAAGGTGTTCGTTGGACCTTGACTACTAATGTATTTGATATACTCGATTAATAAAAAAAATGGAAGACAATTTTATCACCTTAATATTATGATTTAGGTTCTTGATGGTTCTGTATTAGCTATTACAATCATTGTTGGAATACAATTAAAAAAGATCAAAACGAAATCCGCTGCTGTATCAGTTGGTCATAAAGAAAATGCAACAGTTGAGCAAGTATCTATTTTTAAAAGTACACGGTCAGAATAGGATAAATAAGACTTAACTAATGTTTACATGTATAACAGGGGTATGTTTTAGTCGACTTCTATGTTCCATAACTCGGTGAAGTTGAAAATTTTTTCAATAATTCTTATTTTATATGCAAGGTCTAAACGTTAGCTTTCGTTTGAGTGGTCGCTCGAAGAATTTGGAGTAACACTCGATTTTTTATGGATTTTTAAAAAATGTGTCAAAACGTTAGCTGTTGCCCAGGTCCCTTTAAGCCTTATTCAGTCTGACCGTGTACCTTTAAACCAAAAAGCCACACATTTTTCAACATAGATAAACAAACTTTCTATGGGTAGGGACCGCCACGTCTCTTAAGGGACCTTTCCGCCGTTTTCTTAAGAAATGGGCGTGCTCGGTCGATTTTTGAGTTTTGACTTATTATGATAGATTTTGATCTATATTTT
>JAQGCP010002672.1:0-10049 GCA_034699885.1 Acrobeloides thornei | reverse complement strand
TGGTGAACCGATCCGCATGATTTTTCAGTATGCTGGACAAAAATTTGAAGACCATCGAGTTTCACAACAAGAGTGGCCTACATTAAAACCAAGTAAGAAAAAGATTTTTTTATAAAAATCAAAAGCATTTTTAGAAACTCCTTTTGGACAATTGCCAGTGCTTGAAGTCGATGGAAAACAGCTAGCACAAAGTTTTGTAGTTACCAGATATTTGGCAAAGAAATTTGTAAGCAATTTACTCGTTATCTCTATCAATGTTGTAAGCCCTCCTCCCAATTTGAGGGGGTATATCTATCAAACTGCAAAGTAAAAGAGGATACCTAGCAGCTCGCGGGGGGGGGGGGGGGGTAGATAGCAACGCCGAAGCGCGCGCTGCTAGCCTACCTAGCTTACATTATGATTTTTTATAAAAATGATCAAATTTTCGATTTTTCACCAAAATTTGTGATTTTATAAGCATTTTCAGCTGAAAAACGTCCATTTTCAAACAAAATTTTCGCCCACAGCGCTGGTTTTTTGCTTAAATTTAAGGCTTTTCATCAAAAAATTTCGATGCGCGGAGCGTGTCGACCAAAAAAAAATCGCCAGAAATTTTTGAAGCATATCTAGCAAAACTTGATCATTTGGGGGCATACATGGACAGACCCTAGATTTTTCACCTGGGAAGAGTTGTGGGGTTGTGGATCGGAGTCAAGGGAGGGTTGTGGGGGGGGGGACGTAGAATGTGGGTCAGAAGGCCGACACATTGAGGACTAATAGTCGACAAGTAGGTTGCTAGGAGCAGCATATTTATGTGTAATCTTTTTCTTGGTTGCCAACTTTTCGACCCCATCGGGAGGGGAGGGCCAAATAAGGGTTGTGGGTTTTTTTGAAAATTCCACCTGGGGTGCTGCCCATGTATGTTTGGGGGGTCCTTTCAACAATGATCTCTATAACAAACCATTTATTTATCATATACAGCTCAAAACCATATTTCATTTACCATTGCTCAAATTACAATCTTTAAGGGTTTGGCTGGAAAAGATGACTGGGAATCCGCTCAACTTGATTCTATTGCTGACTTCCAAAAAGATTTCGAAAACGAAACCAGAAAATATTATTTGATGATGGCAGGATTTGCTTCAGGAGATAAGGTAAAATATATTTCCCAAATTTATTTTTTCTTATGAGTGAAAAATTTAGGAAATAGCGTACAAAGAAATCTTCCACCCAGCCGCCGAAAAACATTTCCCAGTTCTAAAAAAGCTCCTAAAAGAATCTGGCTCAGGTTTCTTCGGCAAAAGTGGACCATCTTGGGTGGATTTCTACATCTCTGACAGAGTAACTACATATAACGGTTTTGCACCAGAATTTTTCAAGAAGCATCCGGAAATTTTGGCGCATGTAGATTTATTGAAACGAAAATTCTGACTCATTTTTTCGTTTCAATAACCCAAAACAATGTCCCAATTGGATAATTTTGGTGTCATTTTATTCGTCTCATTTAGCTATAAAAAATTGCTACAATGTTCATTTGATGAAAATTGATGCAAAATCGGGCAATTTGTAAAAGTACGACTGCGCCGAACACGCCGAACGGGGCGCAGAACACTCCAAACGGGTCCCAATTAGGCCTAAGCCTAAGACCTAAGTCTAACGCCTAAACCTAAGGCCTAAACCTAAGCCTAGGCCTGAGCCTAGGCTTAGGTCTAAGCCTGGGCCTTAGATTTAGGCTTTAGGCTTAGGTCTTAGGCTTAGGCCTAGGCGTAGGCTTAGACCTAGGCTTAGGCCTAATTGGGACTCGTTTGGGGTGTTCGGCGCCCCGTTCGGCGTGTTTGGCGCCGTTCGGCGCAGTCGTACTTTAACAAATTGCCGCAAAATCGATTTTTCCGCAAAAAAGTACGTGGAAATCTAGTTAATTTTTGAAAGTGGGCAAAAGTTTTCTGATCCGACCGGGACTCGAACCTAAACTCCTGGCTACCGTCCAAGTGCACTACCATTGTGCTACCGAGACCTATAACTGATGCTCTTTAATTGGTGAATACTTGATGGTGTATTTTCCACTACCCACACTGTGATAACACCTGTGTGCCATCCGACCGATTAGCGGTACAAGACGGAAAAATTTTTCTATATTTCCATGTTCTCGGCGTGGTTAAATCCGAGCTCCAAAAAAGAAGCTTATCACCTATTGGTAATCCCTACTTCCGTCTTATACCGTTAATCGGTCGGGTGGCACACGAGTGTTAATCACAGTGTGAGTAGTGGAAAATACACCGTTAAGTAATCACCATTTAACAGGTTTAAAAAATTTGTATGGAAAAAGTGGTATCTACTCATTTTTTTCAGAAACCAAATTATTTTGATAAAAAAAATTTATTTGGTACAAACAGGAGTGGAAAGAACATGAAATAGGGGTCATATAAGATCATGGAACTAGCCAGTGAGGCTATCATATTCTTGTAAATTACTGGACTGGTCCTTTAAACAAAAAATTATTATGGCAAAAATAATTGAAGAGATTCTAGCCTATCTTTTACCATTTTCGATATCTAAATTTTATTCATTAGGAACATGAAAGAGGTGCATATCTGCCCCTCCCACGACTTATGAAGTAGACTGACTAAAAACTTTTTCCCAAAAATAAAGTTCTGATCCTACCATTATTTAAAGAAATTTTGAGATAATCTCCATTCATAGAAGCTCTTTTACTACCAGGGGCACTCAATGTTTGAGGATTATTCATGCAAGAAGATCTAAAAATTTGAAAATCTTTTTATAAAATTCGACAAAAACTAACAAAATCTTCATCCTTTTTAAAGCACTATCCGGATCTACATGTCTTTTGTGTACATTTTTAGCACCTTCATGCAGATTATGATCTTCTACTTCCACGAATTTTGTAAGCGCTTGCTACAAAATTTTAATTTTTTTAAAGATTCATGTTTTTTCCCTTAGGTGGCATAGGGGAATTACTCTTCCAAAGAGGGGGGGAGGAGTCAGCTGAAGTCCTAAATTGACCAAAAAAGGCTGCCAAATCGACAAAATGTTTTTTCTCGAATCCAAATGATTTTTATTGAGAGAGATCTGCTTTTTTTTAAAAATATTTATGTCAATCCTTAATTAACCTCATTTTTGAGTTACAATTGGGAGAGGGGGTGAGGTCAAAAATCGCGTTTTTTGGAAACATGATTTTTAGATGATTCCTTACCAATTCTTCTTCACTCAAATCTGGCAATTGTTTTCTATTCGGAATCATAGTTATGGTCTGCATATTTTTGACCAGGCTAAAATTTTTTGATACTTTTAAAATTTAAAAAAATTCATACTTGACGAGTGAAGCTGAGCCTTGAAGAGGATGCACACTTCTGTCAGCTGCATTTAACCCGTAAAGTGGAACGACAGTTTTGCTATCCCAAAAATCATCCTTTATTAAATCAGGGAGATCTTTTTGGCTTTGTTCAACTAGCGTTAGACCTGTCTAAAAAAATACAATTGTCGTAATTCAAAAAATCATTTTATTACGATGAGGTTTTTGTCGATAACATAGTTACACTCCAAATCATCATCATCATCTCCCAAGGGATTCATGAGTGCCTCTGCAACTTCCATCCATCCCATATAGACAATAAATTGTAGTATAGTTGTATAGGGTATCCATAAATCTACCTAAAATTTTGTAAAATTGGAGGGGGCTCCAACCCACAAATTGGGAGGAGGGAGGGACTCCAACCCACCACAATCCACAAATTGGGTTGGGGTGACGTTGTTTAGGTGTACCCCCCCCCCCCCCTCCCCCCTCCAAGTTTTTCAGAGTCAATCGCGAACTGGAGGTCGACCGCACAAAACAAATTTGATTATTGCGGATCGACCGCGCAATGCTTAACCTGCGAATTTTTTGTGTTGTCAACTTGTTTGAACCGACCGCGCTCCGAAAAAAGTTGGCAGAGGGAGGGAGTACTTGTTCAGTTGTGGTTGGTTCCCTAGAGGGAGAAAGGGAGGAGGGGCCTTGTAGCATTTGTTAGTGATTTAAAAAGGCTCAAATTCAATGCTCCCTGCTTAAATTTGACCTTTATTTTCTGCTTACTCGATCTTTGTGTTTAGTATGTTCAGGAACAATAAATTGTCTTGAGACCAAACATATGATAAAATAAAGCCTCACAGCCAAAAAAATCACTTGAGCATAAACAAGAGGTATAGGAACCCAGTCATAACGTAAAAGCGATGATATGCCATCTCTGAATTTTTGAACTTCCTGAAACAAAAAATTGGCATAGTTTTAAGAATTTAGCTATACCTTCATCATTGTGTCTAAAATTTTATCACTTTTGATTTTTCCTTCCTCAAGGGCTTTATAAAGATTTGCATGTACCCATTGAATAGGAGTCCAGTATTGACTATAAATATCATCGATTTTTCGTAGTTTGTTCAATTCGGATTTTGTTAGTAGGCCTAAATTTTATTTCCTAAAATGAGTTTTGGTAACACCCATATAAGAGTCCTAAAATGGATCCGGGGTCTGGGTTATGAGACTCTATATGGGTCCCAGAATTTTCATCTATGTGCCCAATGGCCTAGTGGGCCTGAAACCCATTGGGTCTAAACCCCCAGAATGATTCATGGGCGCCTGCTCAACGGCGGGTCAACAAATCTGGGCAAACAGTTGTGGGACCGACATTCACGGATTGACATTTGCGGAAATTTTGAGGTTTTTAAAATTTATTAACCCTGAAATATGAAGGCAAAACACATTTTTCAGACAACGGGGGGGGGGGTAAAAATTCTGTCCTAACGCGCATAAGTTTTGTCTATTTTGGAAATACTTTTTTGAAAAATAATTATTTGAGAATCTCTTTTTAAAAACCTCAAAATTTTCCGCAAATGTCGAGTCCGCAATTGTCGTTATCGAGTACGAAAATGTCGTTCCGCAAATGTTTTCCGAATTTGTCTCCCCCCATGCTCAACTATTTTTTTGCATTTTTGTGAAGAGTGGTAAAACGAAACATACCAGCAGCAATAAGAGTTTCCAAAGTCGGAAACCTCTCCCTAACTTGCATACTAATATCCCGAAGCACTAATGCTTGATTCAGCACCATATGACGAATGAGGTTCCTTTTGAGCAATCTCGAGTCGTCATCGTTATCTTTTATAAAAGTTGCAAACATTATGGCAGCACTAAGTTTTCATTTTTTTAAACTGACTGAAAAATTACTCATCTATCCATCCAAGGCGTCGTAAAACCGATGTCCAACGACTAACAACAAAAGAAACAAAGAAACCAAGCATAAAAGTTAGGGGTATAGTCGCATTTAAACCATTGTCTAGATAAATTGCTAGGGCTTCAAAATATCTAAAAAGTATAATTTTTTAATTTTATGGTGAGCCAACTACGAATATAGATCAGGGATAGTAAACGGCTGAGATTTTTACGACCAGGGTCGATAAATTACCTGCTCCCGGTACATCTTTTTAGGGCCATAAAAAAGCGCGGTCTGCGCCGGGCCCGGGTCGAGCGTTGCCTTTACCATCCCTGGTATGAATAAGTAAGATTAGTAGCTGGAGAAATGAGAGCCCAAAAAATGAAAAATTAGCTAGCTGGAGAATTTTTTAAAAATTTTATTGTGTGAAGAAAATGTCTATGATCAAAAATATACCTTTGCCCATTTGGTGGCAACATAAACCTGTACATACAACTTATTAACAGATATGAAATTGTCCATAGTGCTAGTTGAGATAAAGTAGCCTTCCAAACGCTACCTCTCCATCTGCACAATAAGTTTATAAAACTTTTATTATCGGTTTGAGAAACATCTAGTGTATAATTAATTGTCATTTCTAAAAAATCTACAGAATCTACACTCATGGACAAAACTATGGAATATTATGTTTAAAAAAATGCAAAAACACAATTTCAAGATCTGAGTAGAAAAGGTCTTTTTGGATGCGATTTTTTTCAGAAAATGCTAACTCGATCCAAAGGTTAACGGTGACATGTGCCGGCACGTCACGTCCGTCACATGTGCCCATGCTCCCACGGGCACATGTGCCGGCACGTCACACATTTCGAATATGTGACACGTCACATGTCCTGTAGTCTAAACGGCAGAAGGTTATTTCAATAAGTTTTTGCTCTTTGATAAGTTCGACAGCAAAGCCAGACACATTGAAATTTTTATTCAAAAATAAATCAAAATTTCAATGTGTCTGGCTTTGCTGTCGAATTTATCAAAGAGCAAAAACTTATTGAAATAACCATCTGCCGTTTATACTACCAGACATGTGACGTGTGCCCGGCACATGTGCCAGGTGTGACGTGACGTGCCGACACGTCACCGTTAACCTTTGACTCGACCATTTTATTTTTAACAAATTCTACCGTTGTTGCTCTATAATACTAAAAAAATTTGGGTGTCAAATCATTTTCCTGGTCGATTTAAAAATCTTGAAATTTTGTCCCCCGAACTTTTGTCTTCCCTGATAACAAATGGAAGATGAAGTAATTTTTTGAGCCTTTTATTTGACTGACATAACATGTCTATTGTGTGGGTACATAAAAAGAGTACATAAGCGACTAGGTGCGAATCTCGGATTTTTTGTTCATAGAAAGACAGAGAACAATAACATGTGATACAAACTTCCTACTTTCCGAAATAGTTTCAATTAATGTTTACTTTGGATTTAAACTGTTTGCTACTTCCTGGTATTCAGGCAATAAATCAGAAATAATGTTTGGTTAAAAGTGACAATAAGCTATTGGTAAACCACCCACAGATTGGGTTTACAAAAAATCTTAATTTTTTATTTACAAAATGTATTAAGTATTGGGTTGTACCATAAATATTTGCCGCTCAAAAGGTACATCGAATTTCGGCATTTTCGATGAAATTTTCTTCAGTAGTATGCAAGAACGTATGACGAATACGATCCAATCAGTCTTTGTGAGCGTAACTCATGTTTTCGTGTCAATACTCAGACTTTTTTTAAAAATTGGGCTCTCAAAGATGTATCCTTATTAACTGTTGATATTTCGCTATATAAGTCGATTTTTGACGAAATTTTCGACCTTCCTAAGGTTTTTCTATGCACTGAACACAAATCCGCCTTTATTTTTTGTCCTAGACCTCGGGAATATGGTCAAAACTGGGTTACAAATAACAGATCTGTTTTGGGAGATTTCATTTATAGGGGTATCTTCCCGTTGTCAAATCAAAAAATTCCTTCGGATTCAAGTTTCCCGTGTCGAAAACCCCCTGAGTACAAAAAATCAGCCGATTTGGCAAACTTTTTGAAAATTCGAGTTTTTTACCCAACAAAGCGCATTATGACCTAATACCATTGTACATAATCACTTCACAATATCTTATAGTCTGTACAACGCATATCTGGTAGCGGTGATATGGTACTCATTTTACAGGGTGATTCAAAAGTTCGTTGACACTTTAAAAATACTTTTTTATATAAAGTTTGACACCAATCTCCATTGGTATTCATCGAAAGAGGCGTAAAAATTAACCAAGAAGTCTACGGGAAGTTCTCCGCGATCACTTGTTGCCGTGGACTGAAGAACACTTCGGCGATTGTCATACATTATCAATGGGGGGACTGTCCCCCCCCCCTCTCATGTAGCTAGCATCGAGCCAAAAATTCAGATTCATATAGCCTCGGAGTCCCAAGTCTCAAAGCTATATAGCCGAGCCAAAAAATTAGATGGCGACCTTTTTTTTGGTCAACAACATATAGATGCGAGGTAGCTTGTCCCCCCCCCCTCCCTCCTTGTTCATGTATGGCGATCGTCCTTGGGTTCTGCTTTATTCCAAAAAACTGCCGTGAGCTATGTGCATAAGCGATTTCATTTTTTGCTTCTTTTATTTATAATAACATTGTAAAATAAATTATATATGACAATAACTTAACATATTATACATTTCTCGTTTCCACCCTTTTCCACTCTTTAATCAAGTGATGAAAGTACAGCTCTCCTTCTTGATTTATCGTGTACACCATTTTTTGGCCATCCAGCGTCTTTAAATGTTTTAAACTCTCAACAGTCATTTTTCTGTGCGAATTTTCAGATACTTTAGAACGCATCAATACTTTTTTTAGTCCTAGTAACTTGCTAAAACCTTGTTTTTAACCAGGAACACTCGCAACTTGATACACTCCGATTTTGCCGAAACCGTCCCCAAACTGTTCCTCATACCCTATTTTTTGTTCTGAGGGCTCTATATCCTCGGAGAAGCTGTATGGGCAGATAATTCCAAAAAATTTATAATCAAGTTGGGTATGAGGAACACTTTGAGCTCGGTTTCGGCAAAATCGGAGTGTATCAAGCTGCGAGTGTTCCTTGTAAGTTATTTTAAAAATATCGATTTCTTACGCCTTCAGAGACTGCCGCCAGGTATGTGTCGACATGACAAAAATAGCCGGGGCAATGCTGCAGTATATGGCAAGAGTGTAATTAAAACCAAAGAAAATGATTCTTTTTAACAACATACTTTTTACATAGGATGTTAGAGCAAAAAACTAAAAATAGATTTTTCGTTTGAATTGGCAAGTGAAATTGAATCAAAAGTAGAGTTGGAAAAATTGGATGATTTTGTTTTTAATTTACACATTTGGTTTCGGTTTTTTTTCGATTCGTTTTTTAAAAACTTTAGGCAAAAAAGCTTACAAATACAATCACAATTATACAAGCAATAGCGGCCAGAATGTTTCGCCATAGGATCCCTAGCGAGCGTATATTTTCGCTAATTTGAAATTTCTCGCTTAAGGTATATCTAGTGTTCTTCATCTTGGATCTTTCATATTGATGCATATTGTATTTGCGTAATAGTAATATTGTCTTAAATTTTTTAGGTATATCTTTTTCATGAAGGGTTGGGCAATTAACCCTTCTATATATGAAGGTGAAGTTAGTATTTTTTATTAGAGCAAAAAATCCCAAACTTACGATTACGCACGAAATTATACAGAATGATACCAATACCATTTCTATTGTAAATGGAATTTTTTCTAAAAAGCTACCTTTTTTCTTTTGCTAAAATTTCAAACCTGTAAAAAATATTATCATGCAAAAAATAGATGCTGTTATATGAAAAATGATAAAAAGTATAGAAATTCCATTGTTGGTCCACGTCTCATAGGTTTTCAACATAATTGTGGCCAAAATTCTTTCCATTAATATAAAGTAATAGCAAGACCCAGCACATAAAGCGACACTCAGGTGGATTATTGATAGCCAGCCAAAAAATCCGGAATGTATTAGGGCTAACGGGCCTTGTGCGAGAAAGACCTCATCCACTCCTGAAAGAAAGTGACTTATAAATTTTAACAGTATGCAAAAAGTCATACTCTCAGACTTTTTCCTATTCAGCCCTTATAGTATCTAGTATTGATGATTCAATACGCCTGATCAGGGCCCCAAAATATGGATCCTGAAATTGGGGGGAGGGGATCTTATCAAAATGATCTAATACAAGATAACTGGCCACCCGGGCTTTAATCGGGATGCGCTTAATTTCAACTTCTGGTGACATGCCTGAACCTCTGTATAAAAATTTAGGAGCACATTATGGTAGTCACTTACAGGGTCGTAAGCCGAAGTTAGAAAAATGCCAGAATTTAAATTTTTTCATAAAAAGTGATGTTTTACAAAGTTGTTCGCCGTGATCTCAGGAATTCAACGAGTTATATTCAGCCCAACCGGATTTAAATTGACCGAGATATAGCCTTAAAACGAAAAAAAAAATTTTTTAAGACATTTAAGACCATATCTCGGTCAATTTAATCTGGTTGAGCTGAGAGATAGCTCGTTGAATTCCTGAGATCACGACGAACAACTTTGTAGAACATCACTTTTTACAAAAAAATCTAAAATTCTGGCATTTTTCTTAGACTTGCGTAAGTGACTACCTTAAAGTGCAGTAGCTCCAAAATTTATCTTACTAGCTTCCATAACTCGAGCTTGAACAGCCACTAATATAATTATCCGAGCTAGAGAAAATATGCAAAAATCTATATAAAGAGATTTATATAGTCGCATAAAATTGACATGAAGCAACGGTGTCTCG
>JAQGCP010002671.1:0-10050 GCA_034699885.1 Acrobeloides thornei | reverse complement strand
AAGCCTTTGTTGAAAATATTTTATGAATGAAAGTTCTTCCTGAATCCTGATTAAAAATTGTTTGTAGTCTAAGAACGGCGCATCAAAATGTTAAAAAAGTGTGCGCAAGAGTAAAAAATATATATAAATATTGCCAATAGACTCAGCTCGCTGAGAACCTCAAAATGAGTACCATATCATGGGGTTTTGAGGGTTTCCCCATGGCCGAGTGGCTAACGTGATAATAACTCATAGAGTGTGGGTTCGATTCCGTGCCCTAAAGTCATTTTTTATTTTGCTGTCAAAAGTCATAAACATTTTTGCTTATCCATATTTTTATGTGGGGAACACGATGGCGCTATTATTTTTTCATGAAAACTTTTGGAAAAATTGAGCCTGAGATCTTTTGAGATTTTTGCCAAAAGGTTTCATGGAAAAATAATAGTATCATCGTGTTCCCCGCATAAAAATATGAATATGCAAAAATGAATTTTTACAACAAAATAAAAAATGACTTTAGGATGCGAGATCGAACCCTCACCCTATGAGTTAATGAACACGTTAGCCACTCGACCATAGGTCAAACCCCCAAAACCCCATGATATGGTACTCATTTTGAAACTCTCGACGAGCTGAATCGATTGCGATATTTTTTTATTTATTACTCTTGCGCACACTTTTTTCCTCTTTGGTGCATCGTGCTTTTGACCAGGGAATAAATAGCACAACTCATATACATCTTCTAAGAAGTAATTTCTTATCTATGACGGAAAAGAAAAATTAGAGGAAAAAGGAGACGCGATGAAAAACAATGCATTCGTTAAGTGAAGTTGTTGTTCGCAATAGTTTTAAGGATGAGTTTAACTCTCTAAAGGATAATTAAAATGGAAAAAAATATGGACAAACGTACAGGGATGTATTCAAAAAATGAAAACACAAAGTTTTTTGGGACTAGATTTTTTGGGGAATACTTCAACTTCGGCAAGGACATTTTTATGATAAAAAAAATTATCACGCAAAAACAAATTGCTTAAGTCGGGAGTCGAACTTGAACCTTCTGCACGAGAAGTGAGAGCAAAATCACTGTGCTAACTTGCCCATTATAAAGTGATTTTAAAAATTGACTAAGAACTAAGTTACCATTTTTTGTATCGTTTTTGCGGAAACCTTAGAAATTTTTTTTGCCTAATTAGTAGATGTTTTCCTACATTTTTCTAAAATCATTTGCGTTTAAGTGCGCTCGACGATTTTAATAACAATTTCAACTCAACTCGGCGAAACGAATAGAACGAATACTATAACATGGGGTTTTCCATTCCGAACCCATGACCGAGTGGCTAAAGTGACAGATATGCCGTGCCATACGCGCGTTGGGGCCCGGGGCCTCCTAAACCCCATCAAGACCAAAAAAACAAAGGTGGGATATGTTTTTATGCCCTAAATAACACCCATCCTCGAATATTCCGCCCTCAAATGTCCCGTTTACAAATGGCCGTCCTCAAATGTCCCATCCTCAAATGTCCCATCCTCAAGTGCCCGTTCTCAAGTGCCCGTCCTCAACTGTCGCCACGCCTTAAAATTACCCCTTTTGAAAATAAATCCTAACGTTCTTTTAAACTATCTTTTTATTTTCTTATCTTCTTTTAATCGCGCATAAGCCAAAAGAAACAATGAAAACTTATGAATTACATAAAAATCAAGACAATAAATCAAGCCTGATGTTTGAATAATGAATCAGGCGTCTACAAAGAGTCCTTCTTCTTCGAAAATACGCTACAAGAATCAAAATAGAGAGATAATCCTGGACATTAAAAACTCGTTTCAAATTATTCGCAACAAAAAGATACAACACGATGGATTCCCCGCCGTAACATACTGCTCTATTTATACCCCGGTGATTAGAACTTAATGGCACTCAAAACCCAAAAACGTCTTCTCCTCCGCGCAATAAAAACATCAATCCATAAAAAAGTTTTATATGTTTTATCTCAATCAAGGGTTTTGATTCCGAGGACCATTGCACATGAATAAGAAACAAGCGTTTGAGTAAAAGGCAATCGTGGCGTCTCAAAATGCTATACGGGTAAGTGAATATCAAATTCGATTACGCAATTATCGGAGCGGTATTTCTCTTCAAATATTTAGAATAGTTTTTGTGCAAAATGAAAGAAAAAGTAAGAGGAAAGAAACATGTCTGGCTACATATTTTATATAAAACGCATAATGTATGTTGTGTTTTATGTCCGGACTAACTTTTGAAGAAGCGATCCAAACTGATGTAACGATATGTCACGTTTGAGAAGACGGACTTCTAATATTTTTGACACTAAAACCATGGGGGAAAAAATTTCAAAATTGATTTTTAATTTTTCACGCCCGCGTAAATTTTACACGTAAAAATTCAAAAACTAAACTTATTTAAGAGTTTACGTGCAAGTAAAAAATCCGCTTGGGACATCGGAACGCGAGGCCGAGCGCCGCATGGTTATTTTTTTGACAAAAATGGAGAAAATTCGAAGTTATTAAAAAAAATAGTCACGCCATTCGACTCAGCTCAACGAGACGAGTAAAAACGAGGTATATATTATACAAAGACTATAACAATTCTCATGGCCGAGTGGTTAATGTGACAAGGTTTGCACTTATAGGTCTCGGGTTCGAAACCCGCGTCAAATTTAAAGTTGTCCAACTCCCATGAAAATTTTTGCATTTTTCTATTTTGCCCTCTAAAACACTTTGCAATCATTTTTGGCCATTAAAGGACCAGTCTACTTTTGGGGGAAATGATGCCATGGGGTGCGTTCCTAAGTTGAACTGTACGGTCAACCGTACAGTATCCGTACTTATCACTGTCAACCGTGTGGCTCCCCGTTGCCCCGTAGGCCACCTGTACGGGTGGTCACGGAGTCGTACGGTTGACAGTGATTAGTACTGATTCGTACGGTTCAACTTAAGTACGCACCCATGTGATAGAGAGCAAAATTTGGAGCATTTTTTGTTTTTACGGCACTACTTGAAAATCTAACGGTTAAAAGTTATGATCGAAACAAAATTGTGATTTTTTAATTCAAATGAGTTTGAACATTGAAGCGAAGAGCCAGTACTCAGGGATCAATGAAATTTTTCATTGAAACGACTTAATAAATCATTATAAAATTCAAAATTCTTGATATAATTTAGGAAAAAAGAAAGTTGGCGTTTTTTATATCCCATCGAGACGAATAAAATGACGCCAAAATTATTGAATTTGAAAAATGTTTTGGATTATTGAAACGAAAATTCTGAATCAGTGTTTTCGTTTCAATAACACAAAACATTTTTCAAATTCAATAATTTTGGTATCATTTTCTCCGCCTCGATGAGGTATAAAAAGTGCCATCTTTCTTTTTTCTTAACTTATCAAGGATTTTGAATTTTATAATGGTTTATTAAATTGTTTCAATGAAAAATTTCATTGATACCTGAGTACTGGCTCTTCGTTTCAATGTACAAACTCGTTTGAAAATTTTTTTACAATTTTGTTTCGATCATAATTTTTTACTGTTAGTGCCGCAAAAACAAAAAATGCTCCATTTTTCATGAACTTTTCGAATATATAATTTTTTCATAGTGTTTTTTCCGAGTGGACTGGTCCTTTAAGACATAATTAACCTGACAAAACCTAAAACTGCGCCTGCTCCCATCCGAAATTACCCGATTGCCAGCATAGATATGCAACCGATCATGACGCGGGTTCATTCCCTCATCCAACAAAGAAAGAAAGAAGGTTCCACAGCAATTTCGCGATCGCGATTGTCTCTGATCGGAAAGCGCATAAATTTGGAATCGATTCGATTTCCGCCTAATCACCGCAAAACAATAAACCAAAATTGCACTTTTCCAATGTGTTCGCCTTGTTAGGGTCTTCCTTATTGCGCGCTTCGATGATTCAATAAAATGAGAAATGGTGTATGAAAATTTTTAATGGATACCACGGGAAAAAACTTTTTTAAATTTTTGTACACCATGATGAAAAAAGAATGAAATAGTGTCGTACACAGAATTTTTTCAGGAGGGATACAAGATACCGATCCTAGTTGTCGACAACATTTTGGTCAAAAACATATTGATTTTTTTTTAATATTGTTTTTCTGGTTTTTGTTGACTCAACCGTCTTGATAAAGCTTGCGTAATACATAATGGGTTATAAAAGCATAATAAAACCAAGCATAATATCATCACACCCACAAAAAACAAGATATTTGTATAGTCGGTAAAAAAGATCTTTGCCAATGCCCACAAATCTAACCCTCCATGAGATTTTAGATTATCCTAATAGTTTGAGATTCCTTCTTCTGTTATGATCGGTACAAAATGAAGCTGTGCTTTTGGATTTTTCAAACTTTTTTTGGCCATTCGAGGTGGGGGTACATATACCCACTGTACCCCATATATGTACAGTAGGGGTGGGACCGACCCCTTAGAAGATGGGTGGATGATTTTTGTAATTTTTTCAACTTGGAAGGCAAAAAGTCGCATTTTTGCTACTTTTCGCTTCAATACACATACTCCGATTCCCTGATTCAGGGCCAGGGAAGCCTTTTCAAGCTTCAGAAATGCGCGCAATCGATTCCCCGCATAAAATTAGCCCTAATATAGGGTCATTTTTGAAACAGATTGATTGAAAAAACATGAAAAAATCGCCCAAATTCCGATTTTTTATACACCCTGTAGAAAAAATGATGCCAATTAAAAAGGGAAATGGATGAATAGGACAAAGTATAAATTTAAAAAAAATGGAAAATGATGATTAATCAGACGGAAGTGATTATTTTTGCTTTCAAAAAGCAAAAAAATTACCTTATCTCAAGGTTAAACTGAGAAAAGTGGGTTTGGCTGACCAAAGGTTTTTTGTTCGATGGTCACCGCCGATTTATTGGCGACATTTTGTGCTGAACATATACTTTTTGAAGTGATAAGGAGTATTATGGTTTCAGCAAAATAAATTGGATGCAATTCATTGAACTCATTAAGAATCAATATTAAATTTTTAAATAAATCTTTTGTTGAATGTTGAAAGGCTTAGGCTTAAGCTTAAGCTTAGGCTTACTACTGTGACATACATATTATACATATAAAATTTGGCTAGTTTACAGCCACAAATTAACAACAATACGAATCTTCTCGAAATAACGGATCAAATAAGCAAATAAAAATTAAACTTTTAACATATAGATCTTATGAAATGGACATGTTAATCGATTCCATACGAATCTAAATATGATTCACCAGCCTAATACAATCAACCTAAAACTTCACGCTATTGAATGTTTTCAAACATTGTCTGTGATTTGGACAAATATGTCTATTCAACCAGGGGTAAATTTAGTCTTCACTCCTCAATCACACGCTTTCGTTGTAATAAACAAAATTCTAAAAAACATCAACTGCAAATATATCGAAAATGGTCAGGATTCAGAATTTGATGTAGAAATAAAAAATGCTTATTTTCATGAATTTTTAAAATATCAAATAAATTTCGACATTTTTCATACCAAACTACTTACAGTCAACGCTCGTTATAAGCCCCCCCCACAAAGAGTTTTCGCAAGCATAATAAAACGCAAGCGCAAGAATTTTTTTAGCATGGCATTTTGTTACTTAACGCTCAACTTTTAGATTGTTTTTACTTTTTTCTTCGATTTAGTGACACCATGGCGACTCAAACAATTAAAAAGCGCAAAGCAATTTCGATGCAGGACAAGGTGCTAATCTTGCTTTCGTTGATGTTTTTTCATAAAAATAGTTGATAAAATAATTTTTAGTTGATAATAGTTGATAAAAAATTCCATAAAAATAATTTTTACATATTTAAGGTGTTTTACAGGTCCATGGATATACATTTTATTGTCCAATTTTTACTTTAAAAAGCGAAGGTCTCGTTATAATTCCCCTTTCCCTCTTCCCCTTATAAGTCCCCCCTCCCGACGGGGGGACTTATAACGAGCGTTGTACTTCAATTACTCAAGGGAGAAAATAAAAAAGTGAAGAATTTTCTGTTTTCAGATATGCTTATAAAATCTAACCTTAAGACTACGAGAACTACTATAGTTTTAATGGATATAAGGCACCTGCTAAACCTAATTGGTAATACTGAACCGGACATTAATGATCAGCATTATACTTGTTAAAGGGGAAATGTGCGTGTGTGTGTGTCTGTGAGGACTACTTTTTTCTGTACTATTTTTTCGTTTATAACTAAACCTGCCTAAAATTTTGTCCTGATTCCAACATAATAGGTTCCGACTCTGGAAAAACTCATCTAAGGGTCTACGGGACACCCACCGGGGATCTAAAAATCGAAAAAAATTATCCCCTGATAACTTTGATCAAAAAAGATATTTTTGTTTTCGAAGTTGACGTTGAAATAAAAGTTGTGACAGAACTTTAAGACCACTCTGTATTTTGAAAATGTCAAGAAACCAAACAGAATCCACATTTTAATGATATGCACGAGTTTCTTAAAAAAGAACCGTATCGGAATCGGAGATTAATTAAATGGCATTTTTGGTGAGAAAATAAGGAAAGACTTTATTCTTTGATGTGATCAAAGCATTGTTTTTTAACCGGAATTAAAAAAGGTGGCGATACGTGGCAAGTGCAAAAGTTCAAAAAGTAGTCAATTTTTTGCAAAAAATTTTTTGTAGATGTTGTAATAAGAGATATTTTAAAAAGATGCAAAAGTGCAGTGCCATTGCCAGATCGGACAAGTGCCAGATAAGGCGCTTGTCCGATCTGGCAAGTTAAGCAAAATTCGATCTTTCCATACTCTGAGGGAACAGATTCGATCACAAGTTCTCAATCCAACAAATTAAATTTCCAAAATTTGCTATTTTCAATAAAAAGTTATCATCAACACGCATCGGGACCCACTAATTGCGGACTAACACTTGCGGACCAATTCAGTTAAACAATGATGAAGGAGTCACTGTCTTTTTAAGAAAGAAGAGATCAAAAGCAAATGATGTCAAAATCAAAAATTTAGTAGTTGAATTCGATCAAATCAAAAATCCCACCGACAATCAAATACTTGAGCACTTGTATTTGATCCAATAAGTTTTGATCCGTAAAAAGTTGGATGAATGGGAGACACTCGTTGACTCACCGGTCTCTAGTCCTTCGCCGCCTTCGATCCAACCAGACGATTATAATAATGCCAATTTTGAGGAAATTGAAGAAGAGACAGATGAAGACCCATGAATGTTTAAATTTGTTGATTTAAAAAAATTTTAAAATATTCAAATTTATGAACTCGTTAAAAGGGACGACAAATTATTGAACCTATTAAAAAGTCAAAATAAAATTTTAAATAAATCTCTTGTTAGCACTTGGAGGGTAGCCAGGAGGTCCGGGTTCGAGTCTCGGTCGGGTACGGAAACTTTTGCCCAACTTCAAATTTACTGGACTTCCATGTCTCGGCGTGTTAATCAGAGCTCCAAAATTCCCAAAAATGAGAGTGTTACCTTTTATAATTTTATTTAAACATGATGATATTTACGTCTGAACACCTGGTTCACTTTAAACAAATTTAATCATCGTTCTTATTATTAAATCTCCTTACTTTTATTAAAATGCGCAGACGGATAGAAATCACAAAATTAATTTTCTACACATTAGCCAATTTATAAAACATTCGCAAAAATGAACATATTTAAAAAATGTACTTTTGCCAAAATATCAAAAGTGTTTGTGAACTTGTAGGGGTTCTTGAAATTTCGCGAAAAATTCTTTATTTAGCAGGAAATAGGCGTTAATAATGTTTACTTCTATAATGAGACTGCTATTTCAAGGAATGAACGATTTGTGTTAAAAATTGATCTAATTTTGAGATGAAACTACTCCATTTTTGTTTATGCAGTCACGTATTTAAGTGGTAAAGGGGAAACAGGCCTACCCCCCGTTGTCGAAAAAAGGAATTTTATTTCTAATCGCCCTCAAGTTTTATCCAAATTTTAAAAAACCTAATGGATCTCCATTATGATTTCTTCAGCACTAAAACGTCATTTTCTGAACATTTTCAGCTCAAAAATGTAATTTACAAAATTCGGAGCTACTGCAACCTACGAGGTCAAGTTCAAAATTGGATTTCATGAATTTGGGACCCGAAATTTTTTTCTAAAAATGACACCTATAGGGGCAATTTTATGCGGGGAATTGATTGCGCTCATTCCCGAATCCTGAAAATGCTTCCCTGATTGCTTCCCTGATTCAGAGAGAAATTAGGTTTTTGAATTGAAAATGGCCATTTTCACCTGAATCAGGGTTAGAGTAGCATTTTCAGGATTCGGAAAATGCTACTCTGACTCTGATGGGAGACCAAGGGTTAAAAAATATCGAATTTTCAAAAATTAAAAAAATTGCATAAATTGATCGAAATTTAGTCAAACTTTGAATTTTTGAAAAATTCCACCGCGAAAATATGACGATTTTTTTATGAAAAAATGGTATTTTCTAGTGAAAAAATTCGGGCCAGATGGTCAGGGTCATGGGGTTTTTGGAGACCCGCCTGCAGGCGCAGGCCTCCAAAAAGTGATCAGGCCAGCCATAGGGCCGGTCTGACCCGTGCACACCTCTAGTTACCCCAACCCCATAAAAGTAGCATCCAGCCTCCGAAAAATCTTGAATAATACTAAAATTTTAAAATTGTAGCAAACACTTGAATAAATCCGATGAAGCTACCTATAAATAGAACCACAATAAACCAGAAAAACAAGTTTATGGGGTCAAAATAATTGCTGTTTTCTTATAATAATCACAAAAAACTATGTTCCAAACAAAAATCTATCACTAATCTTTTCTAAATATCCACAAGAATAGGGAAAATAGAAAAAAACGTTGCAATTAAAACGATCCAACCGATCAAAACGCCGAAATCACTATTGAAAATTTCATGAAAAGGCAAGAATTTTATATTAAACAATTTTTACCAACAACAAAAAATTCGGAACTATCGATTAGGCACTGAAAGGAAATTTTTCGAAAAAAATTTTTTCATTATCTGGAATGACTCCTCTAGGAGTAACTTTTTATGCGGGAAATCCGAATTTCACACTTTCCGGGATCTGAAAATCTTTCCCCGAATCAAAAAAGGCTATTTATATGACGTATGGCATGTGATTCTTGTCAAAAATGTGGCCATACGCCATATAAATAGGCTTTTCTTGATTCGGGGAAAAAGATTTTCAGGTCTCGGAAATGTGAAATTCGGATTCCCCGCATAATTACCCCAATTCCAGATGATGAAAATTTTTTTCGAATTTCACGTTCCGTGGGATGCCTAATCGGTACTAGTTCCAAAAATTCCCTTGGTTCTCATAAAAACATCCTCATATTTCAAGTTTTCATTTAACACCAAAATGACCATCCCTAGTAAAACGTAATCGCCGCACTCACCGCATCGGAATTGTCCACTTTTCAAATATTAAATCCCATTGACCAGTGGTCAATGGAGGTAAAAGGAAGAAATCTGCGCGCGCGAAATGAATCTATTCACGTAAATAAGAGCAAACGGTGTGGCCCATAAGTGTGGCTGTCAAGAAGAAGACTTGTTAGAATGACAGAAACAGGCAAAGCGAGCGGAAGCCATAATCGGATCTAGGCGGAATAAGAAGACAGATGGTTAAATTCAAGTAAATAAGACAAGAGTAAATTTTAAAATGAATTGAGAAAATTTTCAGGCTTTATTCTAAATAACAATCATAACAAAAAATTTGATTTTCAGATCATTTATAACTCCTTCTCTTCTTTCTTTTCGATTGACTTTTCTTCGTTCAAAATATTTTTCAGTGTAGATTCCTGTAAGTCCATGGAAGAATTCGCAATTTCTAATTTTTTAAGTTCGCCCAATATTTCGTCCAAACTTTTATGAAACTTCTTAAAATATTTTGTAGTTAACTTTATCTTCGATACTCTTTCACCGTCCTGAAAAAAAGATCTATAAAAATTTTTTAATGTCTACAGGGTGCGTCAAAATTATCCGGATTTTTTGAATTTTCTCATTTTTTCAACAATATTTATTCAAAACATAACAAT
>JAQGCP010002670.1:0-10052 GCA_034699885.1 Acrobeloides thornei | reverse complement strand
AAATAGCCTTTTTAAGGATATTTGGAGCTCTAAAAATCACCTAAAATAAATTTCTTTTTGTGGTAAAAAGTCATATTCCACCGTTTTGGGCTATGCCCAACAACTTCCAAGCATTTTTGGAGCGATTTGAAACTTTTTTGAAAAATCGATTTTGAGAGCAGGACTTTGTGCACAGGATATGCCAGGCAAAAAAATCGATTTTTCAAAAAAGAACATTTATTGAAAACTTTAATAAATGTTGTAAGCTTTAGGCTTAACCTAAGGCTTAAGCTAAGCCTTAGGCTTAACCTAAGGCTTAAGCTAAGCCTAAACCAAAGCCTTTTCTCAGCTTAGGGGGATAAAAAAATTTGATTAGACTCAACTGTTGATCGGACTCATAAAACTAGGTTTGGACTCATAAACTGTTGATCGAACTCATAAACTGTTGATCGGACTCCTAAATGTTGATAGGACTCATAAAAGTTGATTGGACTCATAAACTAGAATAGAGCCTTAGATCGAGCCTTGCACCCTCTGTTGCCTTCGCCCCTTCTCACTCTCGTTCTTATGCCCTCAAATTTAAACCTCCACCACTCCCGACTTTTATAGATCCTCTAAAGACTGGCCCGGTTTTTATGATATTCTCAGTTCCGCTGTTCATGAAAACCCCGATATTTGAAAAAATTTCTTTTTTGCGCAATTTTTTTCATTTTTCGAATGCTAGATATGATCCAAACTTATAGATACAACAATAGAGAGGTGCCAACGATTACAAATAACATATTCAGCACAATTTATCGATCCAATTACATACGAACATCAACTCTTACAAGAGTATAATACCACCTTAACATTTGAAGAGGGCGATAATTCAACCACTTTGTTCACATTCTCGAATATCAAGCCGTATTCCATCAATTCAACTTATGATTTTGAAATGAAAATTTTGATTTGGATTGGTTATGATTATAGCGAAGGTGAAGATTATTATTATTATAGTGCTTACGATTGTAAAGTGTTAAATAATTCTTGCACTAGTAGTGTGCCGTACACAAGCAATTACGTATTTGTTCCAACTTTTAGTAATGGGGGCTATTGTAAATTTAGCTTTTTCAATCCACTTTTTTATAAAGGATATGCTTTTCAAAGTAAAAGAAGTCCAGAAGCTGGTCAAATATTTGGGAAAGATTATTCTGAAGTAATAGACATGGATAGTAGTAAGTGTTATTATATACTATTTCAATATATAACTACAGGTTGCCAAAAAATGGCATTTTGCGATTTTTGAAGTCTTTTAATCTTTATCAAAATAACCCTATAAGGGGTTTTTCTATACGAGAAATCGATTGCGGACCTTTAAAACGCTTCCCTGCCCCCGTATTAGCATATTTCGCTTCAATACACACATCTCTTCCCTGAATCAGGGTCAGGTAAGCGTTTTCAAGATCCAAAAATGCTCGCAATCGATTTCTCGCATAGAAAACAGATTCAAGCGAATCTTTATTAAAATGACTCCCCATAGGGGTTTTTCTAGGCGGTAAATCGATTGCGCGCATGGCCGAGCCGTGAAAATGCTTCATTGACCCTGATTCAGGAAAAGGATTAGGCGTAATAAACATAAAATTCTCTATTCTAAATCCTACGAATTTAGTAGTTAACTGTAATGGAACTAGTAAAGAATTCAACAATATCTTTTATTTTTTGCAACAATATTGTATATATAGTAAAAATTATACATTACCTGCACAAAATTGTATGTTTTTAAAGCACCGGGCTACTTTCGGGGAGTTGATTCCATGTGAAAGAGCACAAAATTTGGAGTATTTTTGGTTAAAAAACCACTGCTTAAAAATTTAACGGTAGAAAGTAATGAGCAAAACAAAATTGTGAAAAAAAATTTCAAACAAATTTAAATATTGAAACGAATTGCCTGAAAAACATTACAATCAATAAAAGTTTGTGTCTTGAAACGAAAATAGTTCAAATTTGTTGAAAATTTACGAAAAAATAAATACAGCATTTGAATCGTCTCATTGAGCTGAAAAAAACGATGTGTATTTATTGTTTCATATTCAAAAAATTTGAATTATTTTCGTTTCAATACACAAACTTTTATTAATTGTAATGTTTTCAGGCAATTCGTTTTAATGTTTAAACTTGTTTGAAATTTTTTCACTTTTTTGTTTTGCTCATATCTTTTTACCAATAGATTTTCAAGTAATAGTTTTTTTTACCAAAAATGCATTTGTTGTCTCCAATGAAGTCGTGGGGCATAGTTGAATAGGGGGTCGTAATTACGACCCCCTCCCACCGGCGCCGCGAGGGCCCCGAAAAATAGGGGGCGGGGGGGGGTGTGCTAAACAAAATAATTAAAGAATCGTGGAAAAATATTGATCCGAAAAAATTATTTCAAGTTTTTTTCCAAAAAATTGACACAAAAACCGTTTTTTTCCTTTTTTTTTGGTCGTTTTGCACTTCGGGGCCGAAAGGCAAAAATTTCCTTTAGACCCCCCGCGCCGCGCGAGGAGGTTTACGACCCCCCCCCCTATTCAACTATGTCGTGGGGGGGGGGGTTTCGCCTTTCGTTTTACCAATTTACTCCCTTGCCCATGTGTGAATGTATTTGTTCCAATGTCAGTCTTTAAAGCCGTGAATATGAAAAATCGTGTGGGGTCTTATTGATTTTAAGGCGAGGGGTCACTTGCGTCCGGAAATTTGCGTCCCGGACTTTTCCGTCCGAGTGGTTGAGTCCGGACATTTGCGTCCGGAAACTTCCGTCTCGGACATTTCCGTCTCGGACATTTGCGTCCAGACAGTTGCGTCCCGGACATTTGCGTCCGGAAACTTGCAAAATGTCCGAACGCAAACACAAATGTTTGAACGCAAATGTCCGAGACGCAAATGTCCGGGACTGATGTTTCCAGACGCAAGTACTCGGACGCAAATGTCCGGGACTGATGTTTCCGGACGCAAGTGACCCCTCGCCGATTTTAAATGCACTGTATGGTACTACTCAGGATTAGGTGATCAAAATGACAGGGTTCTGGATCCGGAAAATTTTTGTCGACTTTTTTTTCTAAAATGACCTATATAGGGGTAATTGTTTTTGGGAATCGTTTGCGCGCATTCTCGAATAGTGAAAACGCTTCCTTGACCCTGATTCAGGGAGGGGGTATGTGTGTATTGAAATGAAAATGAAATAAAATTCAGTTTTTCATTGTTAAACTGACTTTCTATAGATTTTTCTAGACGAGGAATCGATTGCGCGCATTGTTGAAGCGTAAAAATGAGTCTTTGTCCATGAATCAAGAGAATTTATTGAGGCTAAATTCCACACAGTCTTATTTTTGACTGAATTCACGCTTCGGTAATGCATGCAATCAATTCTTCGCATAAAATTACCCCTAGAAAGTCGGTTTTCGGGTAAAAACAGAATATTTTCGATTTTAGTTATAATATACACATACATTGTCCCTGAATCAGGGTCAAAGAAGCGTTTTCACGCGTCGCGCAAACGATTCTCCGCATAAAATTATCCCTATATAGGTCATTTAAAAAAAATCGAAACAAATTTTCCGGATCCAGAACCCTGTCATTTTGATAATCTAATCCGTAGTATCCATTGTATTCATGATTTATAGCAACATGTAGTAGATTTAACACTTCATTTGAAATTCTTGATGGAGAAGCACAAATTGCTGGTTTGAATCTTATAATGGATTTGGATGATAGCTTATCAACACTTAATGGTACGCTAAATGGAACAATATCAAACAATTCTATATTTAATTGTACTGCACCAACTAGCTGTGATTTTCATTTGGAGAGCCTTCAAGGTTATAGGTAAAGGATGATTAAATAAATAAACTGGAGACCGAGCATCTTCGGCGCTCGGTCCCGATTTTGAGAGACGATAGCGACATATACTCATGATTATAGATGAGAGCCTTCAAATTTGTCGCTTGGCCCTTGGGCCCATCTTCGACTCTTCGAGAAAGTGTCTCTTAAGATTTCGTTTTCGATGAATTTTATTTAAGATTTGTAAATAAAAATATCATCCGAGAAGTTAATTAAATAAATTTATTACATAATTTGGAAATTTTGTGCAAAATTTTTTAATTTTATAGCGAATATAGATAAATGCGTTTTTAAGGATTCACCTGTTTTTATATATCTGTTACAGGACATTTTGATCCGGTCGGAAGATCAGATCTTCCGGAGCTCGTCTACATAGGGGGGGGGGCACCCACGTGATTTAAAAAAAAAAATTTCTAATTTTCTTCTTAAAACCGACTTTTAGGATAATTTCTAGGCGAAAAATCGATTGCGCGCATTCCCGAAGCGCGAAAATGATTCCTTGACCCTGATTCAGGAAAATAAGTGTTTTTTATTAAAGCGAAAATATGAAAATTTTGGATTTTTCTTCTAAATTCATCGTTCTAAGGGTTATTTTATACGAGAAATCAATTCAGCGCATCACCGAAGCGTCAAAATGCATCCTTGACCATCATCCTTAAAAAATTATGTTTCTACCGCAACGCTTCGGTGATGTGCTGAATCGATTTCTCGCATAAAATAACCCTTAGAACGATAAATTTAGAAGAAAAATCCAAAATTTTCATATTTTCGCTTCAATAAAAAACACTCATTTCCCTGGATCAGGGTCAAGGAAGCATTTTCACGCTTCGGGAATGCGCGCAGTAGATTTTTCGCCTAGAAATTACCCTAAAAAGTCGGTTTTTAGAATAAAATCGGAAAATTTTTTTTTAAGTCACGTGGGTGGCCCCCCCCCCCCTATGTAGACGAGCTCCGATCTTCCTAGGACATTTTAAACCGATCAAAATGTCTTAGGACATTTTGAATCGATCAAGATCAGGTCAAAATGTCGAAGCCTAAGCCTAAAGCATAAGGCTTGTTCTAAGACATTTTGATCGTTCAAAATGTCCTAAGAAGATCTGATCTTCCGACCGGATCGAAATGTTGTAACATATTGATTTCTTTATCGGATTTTCTCAAGCGGATAATTTTTTCGTAAAAAATGATGTTCTATAAAGTTGTTTTTTTACGTTCCTAAAAAACAGCCGGGATGGAGCCACGATTTTTGCGGCCCGTGCCATAAAAATCGCGGCCTTGTTGCACCTCTGTCCGTGTCCCTAAATTTTTAGCCGATAAAGCAAAATCTATGCTCCATAAATTTTAGCGAATATAATTATCTTCTTCTTAAACCAAGATACTTAATATTATTGGATTTTAACCTTCTTGTCCAGAATCCACATATATCAAGTTTATATATAACTAGCTTCAGTTCGTTTGTACTTAAATATGCTGATAGAATTTTTTATAAGGATGATAATAATCCATTTACTAACGAGGATCCATGTTTTAATAACACAGTTTCGGATTTCCTTGTAGTTGAAAGTGAAGTTAGAAATGAAGTTGGAAATGAAGTTGTTGGTAATAATTTAAACTTTGTTCAAGCGCCAAATATTAGGTTGTTCGGAAAGTATCTTTCCCTAATTTATTCTACTAAATCTCGATCCAGAAATCCGTTTTAGTTACATTTTTCAGTATTAGGCAAGAATGTATGCTGAATACGATCTAATCAGTCTTTTTGAGCGTAACTCTTGTTTTCGTGTCAATATACAGACTTTTTCAAAAAATGGGGGTTTTTCAATGTTGCAACTTAATTTTAAAATGTCGATGTGACGAAAACGGATTTCTAGATCGAAATTTAGTAGAATAAAGCAGGGAAAGAAAAGGGTCGGCCCAGGCCGGCTGCCCCGTGCTAGGACGGACACAGGAATGGACTTTATTTATGATTCAGCATGAGCACCGTAGGCGCTCGCTCCCAGTTTATATATTTAGTCAGCAACTTAACAACAAAAAGTCAAATCTGTTGTACTAGTTGGAAAGAATTGAACCAATTAGGACCTATAACAACCAAGCCAACACCCATTGCTCCAGGAGGTAATTAAAAAGGCTTGAATACAGGGATGTATACAATTTCATACAATAGACATAGTGGTGTAGGGTGAAGCTACAAAATTTTCTCTATAAAGACAGGGCCCTATACCCATTTAAAGGACCAGTCTAATTTTGGGGAGTTGATTCTATGAGAAAGAGCAGAAAATTCTGAGCATCTTTGGTTAAAAAATCACTACTTGAAAATCTAACGTAGAGTTATATAAAAAATGCTATATTTACTTTTCTAAATTTCAAGGAATTTGAATTATTTTCTTCTCGATATACAGGTTTTATTGATCCAGGGAAAACTATTCGTCGCGACCCAGGTGCAAGTTTTCGTTGTAATACACAGATTTCAAATTTCGCCAAATTCACACGCAATTCTCTCGAAACTGTTAACGATTCAGTACATGCTGTAAAAGCAAAAAATGCTCCATGAATTTTTCGAGTTTCTATAAAAATGACAACTTTTTCCCGATTGGACTGATCCTTTAAGACTTTTGTTCTTCCGCATTTATTGAACAATTTCTAGTAAACCAACAATTACAATGCTCAGCTTTTTCATTTTATTTTTCGACCAATACTGCTGGCCTTACTCAGAATGTATCTGCCGTGATCCAATTCAATCCAGAAAATAGCACCACACTTTTTTCTATCACTAATATCACTATATTCAATCCTATACCGGGTTATGATTTACAACTGTACTTCTTAAACGATATCACATCTTCATTTGTTAATTTTAACCCTGATCCTATAACTCAGAATATTTCTAATGAAAATGAAGTTGAAATCAGTGTGCCGGGAATTAGCACAATAAGAATTGGGAACAACGTAAATTCTGTAGATGTAACTTTTGGATGGTTCAGTTTTTATGAAGGGAATGTTTTGGATATGAATTCAAATGGACTTCCAAACGGACTCTATTTTGATGCTTTTGATGGGGCGAAATGCGCCAATGATTCTTACGGTAAATATAGTTTGGATTAATTTTACGGCATTTCTATATTTGAAAGGCGCGTCCACTATATGAGAAAATTCTCAAATTCAGCCAAGTACCAGGAAACAAGCGCTGCCGCGCCTGGTCCTTTTTATTGGAAAATGACTCCGCCGGGGTCTGGGGTTTTTCTAGGCGCGGAATCTCGTTTAATCGCACTTCTGAATACAAAATTCATAATTTGGATTTTTTGTTGAAAATTTGAGTTTTTATCCAAGGGAACAAGAGGTAAAAAAATTCGTAATTTCAAAATTTGCCAAATCATCAGAATCCTTGTATTCGGAAATTGTTTTCAATATGAGGAACCCGAATCTGAAGAAATTTTTTTGTTTCTTCCTCTGCCGTTTACTGTTCTTACACTTGGTTTTTAGCTAATGGAATCAAATGGAAGACTTGTTGTATAGATCATGCTCCAATACAACCGCCTGTACCCTCACAACGTTTGTGCATATTTTTCAATTTTTTCGATTTCTTTCAAATTTTTTGTATTTTAGAAACATGTGCAAGCTTCAATGTAAGAATCGACTGGTTTACAAAAGATGGGATCGCTTTTAACGAAATCCAAGCAACTATTTCCACGGGGTTTCACGACTTTGATGGTACAGATACACTCACCGTGAATTCAGCCGACTATTACCCTCAAAATGTCATGGATAATCTCCAACTGTATGTATCTTTAGCAATAGGCAGATCAAAAATTCCGTAAGTTTAGGGGATAGATACCCTCAAAAAGGGTGCATACAAGGTAGACTGTTTAAAGGTCCGGACTTTTAGCTCAAGGTTCAGACCCAGAGGCCCCAGATCAGACTTCTATTTCTCACCCTTTGAAGTCCGACCAGGCCTGTCGAGGAACAACTGTTCCGGTTCCAACAAGTTCCGGACATTTTTGCTGTTCCGTATTCCAATCTGTTCCGGCTATTTTTTGTCCGGAACATGAAATTATCGAGTCAACAAAAAATGTATTTTTTCTATGTGTGACCGATCTTTTCAATAAACAGATTTATTGAATCAGGAAATTTTGTACACGTTTTTAATTGATTATTAAATTTTGCTTATGAATTTTCAATTTTTAACGAATTTTTCTATTTTTGAGGAATTTATTGATTTTTGATAAATTTTTCAATTTTTGACGAATTTTGCAATTTTTGATGAATTTTCAATTTTTAATGAATTTTTCAATTTTTGAGGAATTTATCGATTTTTAACGAATTTTTAATTTTTGACGAATTTATAACTTTTGATGAATTTTCAATTTTTAACGAATTTTTCGATTTTTGATGAATTTTTTGATTTTTGAAGAAATTTTAATTTTTTTTATGAATTTTTCAATTTTTGACGAATTTTTTTATTTTTGACAAATTTGTTGATTTTTAAAATTTTCTACTTTTGATAAATTTTCAATTTTTAACGAATTTTTTGATTTTTGAGGAATTTTCCGATTTTTAACGAATTTTTCAATTTTTGGCGAATTTTTGTTTCTGGTTCCGACAAGTTCCGGCCATTTTTGCTGTTCCATTTATGTTCCAGTTCCGAACCCTGCCGTTCCGGTTCCAATCGTTGGACCTGTTCCGCGACAGCCCTGATTCGAACCCGCAACCTTTGGAGTCCAAAGTAGTTGCTCTACAAACTGAGCCATTATGGCTGCTTTTTGCGTTTTCATTTCTATATAAGTCGTTGTCTCAAAAATAAAATTTTTTTACTGAAAAACGCCAAAAACGGGGTATTCTGAAATGCACAATGCAAAAATTTTCATCGGAAAATTCATTTTCATCGCCGAGATACGTCAATTTTAAATCCGTCCACATTGATTTTGACATCCTGTATAATATCTCAAAGCTTTGTCTTAACCGCTGCTCATTGTTATACAAAGACAACTAACAGTAGTGAAGTGGTTCAATTCTCTATTTATGCCGGGTCAATCCTAGCAAATGATGGTCAAGGAGTGAATATTGGTGTGGAATATGTGGAAATATATGATGCATTTTATGATATCGAATTTGTTAAAAATGATATTGCGCTGCTTAAAGTAATTTTTTAGGAGTTTTGTGATTTTATAATTTTTTCACATTTTAGATTTTTTGAATTTTATCATATTTTTACAATTTTTAAAAAATTGAAAAAATTTTTTCTTATTTTTCGAATTTTTTTCTAAGTTTTTGAATTTTTTCGATTTTTTACAATTTTTTCAACTTTTCCAAATTTTTTCGAATTTTTCGAATATTTTCAAATTTTTACAATTTTTAGGATTTTTTTAATTTTTTGAATCTTTAAAATTACAATATGTTCCTGATCGCGAAAATTAATTTCTTCAAGGCGGAGTGCAAGTTGGGAACTATTCTCGAAAAAAATTTTTTCCCAATTTTGAACAAAGTTGTTCATAAAAAATTTTGAGAAAAAAATTTTTTCCATGTACAATTTTTTTGTTAAGGGGGGAGGGGTAACAATCGCGGCCCGTTCTCCGGAAAAACTTTTTTTGAAAATTTTTGTAAAAAAATACATTCTTCGCGGTAATTTTATGTGAGAAATCGATTTCGCGCATTCCCGAAGCATGAAAACGCTTCCTTGACCCTGATTCAGAGAATGGGGTGGGTGAAGCGAAAATCAAACATTTTCTGATTTTTATGAGAAAAACCGTTGATTCTTAAGTTTTCTAGGCGGGGAATCGATTGCGCGCATTTCCGAACCGTGAAAACGCTTTCTTGACCCTGATTCAGGGAAGAAATCGGTGTATTGATGCGAAAATCAATTTATTTACATAAATACGTATCCCTTTCCTGCATCAGGATCAAGGAAGCGTTTTCATGCTTCAGGAATGGGCGGAATCGATTTCTCGCATATACCCCCTAAGAATGTATTTTTTACAAAAATTTTCAAAAAAAATTTTTTTCGGAGAACGGGCCGCAATTGTTACCCCTCCCTTTAAAAGTGGGTGCAGATCGAGGCCGGATCTCGAAAAAATTTTTTTCTCAAAATTGGCTGATTTTTGGTATTCAGGGATTTTCGGGCACGAGAAATCGATTGGCTTAAGTCCCGAGTTCCAAAAAAATTTTCATGACCCCCTATCGGGGGAAAGTGGTGAAAACATGTAACATGTTTTTAAAAACATGTTACA
>JAQGCP010002669.1:0-10053 GCA_034699885.1 Acrobeloides thornei | reverse complement strand
ACGTTCGGACGGCTCCCGAACGGACTTTAGTTCACTAATAACTTCACTAATTGCGTTCGGAAACATCACTAATAGGCCTTCGGAAGCATTCTGAAACGTTCGGATGAGTTTGGGCGCTCGTCCGAACATCTCCGAACGCGTCTGAACGTTTCTGAACACGTCCGAACGCCTATTAGTGATGTATCCGAACGGAATAAATTAGTGAAGTCAAAATTTTCCGAACGAATTAGTCGCCACTAGCCCTCAAACCCTATTCAAATTCGCGCCAATCCAAAAAAGATCACACTCTTTATGATGACCAGATTCTTCTCAATACATTACGAAAATTTGTCCCATTTTTATAGGCTATTGATTTCCATAAATAAAAAGGATAGAACACCGTGTACTATCCGCATTCCTTCTAATTTCAACTGATATTCTTGTCATTTCAGCAAATGCTCTTCCTAAATTTCGGCTGCGGTGTTGATTTTTTAGTTTAGGACTGGTTTTATGTGGTGAGTAGGGGGATTTCTTTAGCTTTTATGCTTATTTTTTTGGGAATTAGAGGAGTTTTGGATAAATTGGAAATGTTGAAAGGTACTAGGGAGGGGGGACAAAAGTTTCAGAATATTGAATCGGTGTTTTTTAACTTCTACTACTTGCTTAGGCATTAGGCAACCGTTTTAGAAACATTTGAAATGCTGAAACTTTTGGCCACCTGGTCTGAAACTTTTGCTCCCCCTAGTAACACCGTGCATACATGCTATTTTTTCCATCAAAATGTCCAACATTTGTCATTTTCGGTAAATTTTGGACATTTTTTCTTCAAATTCTATAAAAAATTTTAACGTGTCATGTTTTTTACTAATCTTATCTAAAAAACCATTTATGGAATCTCAAAAATATTTTTTAAAAAGTCCCAAAATGACTTTCCGTGATTTTATAACATTTTTTTCCGAGCAAGAAACAGTCTACTACTTTTGGGGCGTTAATGCCCTGTGATAGAGCAAAAAATACTCAAAATTTTGTGCTCTATCACATGGCATCAAGTTGGTGGGTGGTTTATGCCATCAACTCCCCAAAAGTAGACTGGTCCTTTTTTGACGTTTGTTTTACTTTTTTTAAATTTTAAATATTTAGATCCTTTTGCTGTTCTCTAGTTCTCTCAAGTGTTCCATTTACCCGACTACAATTTTTTTGTTCCGTTGTCTCACAAAAATTCAATAAAAATGTCGTCTGGTTATTCTGTCTTCGGTATTGAGTTTGTTTTTAAGTCGGTTGGCGGGTAGCCTAGCCGATAGAAAAATTTCGCAAAACACGTCCCGCCGACACACAGTTTTTGATGAAAAATTTTCATTCGAGCAAGACTCGAACTAGCGCTCAGTCTTAACTCTGGAAATATGCCAATGGCACAAACAACAAATACACACACATGGTGTCAAGCCACACACATTTTTGTCGAAAAATGCTCTCGGTTTTAATCGAGGTGAGTAGGCCTGGTTTTGGTTCCGTAAATGATTTTTTGTTGTCTAATTTTTTTTATATTTTTGAATTTTTGGTTGTACTTAAATCGGTTCCGAATACTAGGTGTGTCTCAAGTAGAAAAACAATTTTTGGTTGGCTACCATGAAATTTTCTCAAGTGTCGTAAATTTATAATTTTTGGATAGTAAAAGAGCTAATTTTTTCAATTTTAGTTGGAAATCTCCCATACCGTGCAACTGAAGATGATCTTGGCCACTATTTCTCGCAGGTAAAAAATGGGAAAATAATTTATGGATCCGGGGGCCACTCCTGGGGTGACCCCCCTGATCCATAATAGCTCCGAAATTTTTTATCAATTTTTCTAACCTTTCTTTTTTAGGCCGGCAATGTGACTCAAGTCCGCATCGTCTACGACCGACAGACCAATCGCGCCAAAGGTTTCGGCTTCATCGAGTTCGCTAACGAGCAAGATGCGCAAAACGCTGTCAACCAATTGAATGACACCGAATTCCAAGGACGCAACCTCCGCGTTAACTTGGCTAACCAACGCTAATCGTTGACAATGTGCAATGAATTCCATTTATTAATTATTTCATAAAAACACGATTTTTTCTATTTTTGTACTACAGTATTTATGAGAATTTTTGCGTCAAAGAATAAAAAATAATCATTTTTTCAAAATTCCAAGATCATTACAGGGTGAACAAAAAAACCGTACTTTTGCATTTTTTGTGAAAAATTGTCAAAATTTTTTTCAAAATCATCTATAAGGGGTATTTTCATGCGATTTTTGAAAATTTTTCGCCAAAAAACGCAAAAGTACGGTTTTTTTTGTTTTCCTGTGGCTCACCCTGTGAATGTAGTCGTACAAAGAACAGCTTAAGATACAAAAATACTTTTAATTAGCATATTCCATTCTTCATAGATGTTGATTTATATCTTGGCTACAGCATATTTTCTAAGATAAGTACAACGTGTATTATTAAAAAAAACCGAAATTTGGGCGATTTTTTCATTTTTTCGATCTGAAAATTTGTTTTTCAAAAATGACCCTATTAGGACTATATTGGGAATCGATTGCGCGCATTTCCAACGCTTCCCTGACCCTGATTCAATGAATCAGAGTGTGTATTGAAGCGATGACCAATTTTTGCTATAACACATCAATTTTTCTTTAATTCAGGGTCAGGAAAGCGTTTTCAAGCTTCGAGATTGCGCGCAATCGATTTCTCGCATAAATTTACCTTCAGAAAGATAGTATTGTTGGCGGGAAAATGTGAACTTAACGTATCGCATCTTAATTTGAATGCTCAAGAAGCATTTTCAAACTTCGGGAGTGCGATTTTTGAATTCAGCGCATAAAATTACCCCTAAGGGTAGTCATTTTCAAAAATTTTTTTTCGAAAAGTGGGTCTTCTGTTCCGAACTAGTACCTCTTTTGCTTCATGCCAACCAGTTAGTCCTACTCCCTTCAAAGTTACATTTTTAAAATGTCAACATAAACAATTATATTTTAAGGATTAAAAACGTTATTTTCAAAAAAAATAAGAAAAAAATCAAATTTTATTTACAATCATAAACAAATAAATTTTCACATGAGATCAACTACTCGTAGTATCTCTGCTTGATGAAGGCTGAGGTTCTTCCATTGCAGTCACACGTTTCTTAATATCTTCTTTCTCAGTTGAAGTTATGGTTTTAGCAGGTTGATTATCCTCGGTTATTATAGCATGACGTACTCGCATCGCAATACAGCCGTCCATTTGATCGATATCTGCTGGTTTCAATGTAATCGAACTCAACGGTCTTCTCAACATGATTGATATTCTAGAAAAGATGAATTTAAGAGAAATTTTTTCAAAAATCCTAATGGTTTCCCCATTATGTTTTTCGCCAAAAATGACAAATTTTCCATTTTTAACAAAAATGAATAAAATTTGCCATTTTTCAAAAAACACTTTCTGGTCGTTTTTGGTATAGATTATGGGGTTTTCTATTTTCGACCCGCGGAGCCTGGCATGCTACAAGGCCATCGGAAGTGCTTTTCTGAGCTAGAAATAGATTAAGTCGATTCGGGCAAAATAAAGTCGAATTTAGGCCCCCGAAAGTTCGATTTTTCTTAAAAAGGCAATTTTTTACACAAAAATATAAGTAACAGAGGCGTAAACCTTAAGCATAAATAAAATCATAAATATTAAAATTTATTCAATTTTTCAACAAATAACATAAAATTCAACAACCTAATAAAAAATAAACTATATATTTAAACAAATCAACAATAGCATAAAAATTAGCAAAAGAGATATTTATTCATGTTTTCGCTTCTTTTTCTTCTTCTTTGGCTCCAATTTAGCTAAATCTTCATCCAAGTTGGCCAATTTGTCTTGCCTGAAAATAAAGATTATGCGAATTTCGTTAATCCCCCTACCGATTGGATTTCACTGAAATAATCCCACCAGCTTTTTTAGCCGTTTGCAAATTGACTTCATCTAAAGCATTCGACCAGTCGTCGTCAGTGCCTTTCACAGCGAATTCTTTTAGGGTTCCAAGCTCTTTCATGAGTCTTTCCTTGTCTCGTTTTTGACGGTTCTTAATTTCCTTTTCGGCTTCTTTGAGATCCTCTTCTAGGGATCTAGCAGTAGGTTCCATATTCACATCTTCTAAAGTGGTAGCTGTGGCAGCTCTTTCTTCAATGGCTGACATGCACAGCCGGTCGAAATATTCGGACAGTTTTCGGATTCCTGAACAATTTGTATTCTTAGAAATAAGAACAAAAAAAAACGAATTATTACATTTTCATGGCTAGCTTTACGAAAAGTGTCGGCTAAATGGCAAAGTAGCAAATGGCGCAAAAGACATTTTAAGCGATAAGGATTCGATTGTCGGAGGTCGATAGTTTGTATTTTAGCGATTCAAAAAAGTTATCAAAGCAAGGTATTCTCATCCGATAGGATCCCACGAAGGTCAAAATCGAAAAATAATAATAAGAAAAAAATTTTTCATGTAATTTTATGGGGGGTTTGCTTTGACAACTTTTTTGAATCACTAAAACACAAAATTTCGGCTTCCGAGAATCAAACCCTCACCACTCAAAATGGCTTTTGCGCCATTTGCCACTTCGCCATGTAGCCGACACTTTTCGTAAAACTAGCCATAAAAATGTAATTACGTACAACAAATTTACACACCTTTACTAAATAGAGCCAAAATTTGATTTGGTTGCATATCGAGTTCTTTAATTAGTGTGTCCACTGTTTTATGCTGGAGTCCAAGGCCAATTAAAATAGCCGACTGGATGAGGTTGATTTGTAGCTAAAAAATAAATTTAGCTAAAAAAAATTTAAAACATATTTTTGGGGCAAAAATGAACTTTTGGCTCTCAAAGTCTCCAACTTTTGCCTCAAAATTGAATTTATAAAATTTCAGAACTATCAACTTCCCTACCCCCACTAAATTTTGAAAAAATTTCCTTTTCTGATAATTTATTCGTTCCCAAAAAATTACATTAGGATCCAATTTGTCGTTAAAATACAAATTCGCCACGGCAGGTAATAAATCGGTAATAAGATGATGATCAACCATATTTCTAGCGTATTGAGACAAGCGCTTAAGATCGGTGTTGGATAAAAATAACGACAGCTCTTCTCGAGTGAGGACTAAAAATTAAATTTTTTAAAAGCAAAATTCGAAAAGTGGCTCAAAAAATTATTTTTGTTAACAAGTTTTTCGATTTTAAAGCTAAAAACTTGTGTTATCTCATAACTAACTATCATAAATCATTAAAGGTGCTCGATCCACCAGTTTATTTCTTCTCTATTCTCCCTTTTCTTTAAGATATTTTCACCATACAAATCCATACCTTTACGATTTCTATTAGTCGATTCATTTGTCACAGCAATATTTTTCATATGAAGTAGGCTAAGTGCTGTATGAGGTGGAAATTTGGCAAACTCAAAGCCAAGAAGAGAAATAAAACGTTTCCGGAATTCTGAGTAATAAACATCCAACCATCTAAGAGAGCCTGTTTCCATGCCATTAGCAGCTGAAAAATTTTGGGTTTTGCCGTAGACAAACATTTCGCCAATTTGACCAACCAAAATTTTGGTCTACGCCAAAACCAATTGACAAAATTTTGGTAATACACCAAAACCCAATTTGAAAAACCAAAATTTCGGATGAATTTTTGAACAAAAAGTGCCCAAAATTTTTGTGTTCTTATAAATGTTCACTGATCGCTTCGATAATCGGGTTTCAATGAATCAGGAACAATCGTGAATCGATGAAGAAGCAAACATACTTTTTTTCTCCTCCAAGATCTTCAACATAATACAAGTATGTTCTCCTGTTAGCTCATTCGTTGTCTGTCTCAAATACACCGGTACATAACCAGCCTTTTTCCAGAATTTCAACAAATTCAACGTCAGCCCAAATGAAACTCCCAAATAGTCCAAAGTTTCTGGCACTCGCTCATTCAATCGCATCAACAGTGGTGGCATATTCGAGCGCGGTGCGACTTGTTCGTCCAATAATGTGAGGGATTCGTCCTGAAAATTTGAATATTTTTAGAGGCCATCCTGTTTGCAAGCGACTGAAATTCGCATAATTTTTGAGTTCAGATTGAAACATCAAAGTGTCGAATTTTCAACAAAAATAGTACGCGGGTACCCTATTACCCTTATGTTTTTACTGATTTTTTTCCAGAACGAGAGGAGCGATCGTTTGCAAACGTAATTTATGAATAGTTCCTTTTTCAGGAGCACTTGTATATAAAATTTAAAAAATCTCCTTAAAAATAAATAAACGCTTAATAAATGAGTCCTTAAAATATAGACCATTGAAAAAGCATACATCAATGGTTTTTACAGCTTTCTTGGAGAAGCCATCATCTTTTTTCTCGATCGGTATTTCACCTTGGTAATATTGCTGGAGGAGTTGAAGAGCTCTTGAGCCATAGCCCATAGCTAAAAAATTAAGATTATTGTCGATAATGTTAAAAAATTTGAATATTGATAACAATAGCGTAGCCAAACCCCCTCAGAAAAGAAACGGTACTGTAGTTGAGTCATAAAAAATAGACTTTTTTGAAAATTTGTTTTGAAAATAACGGGCATTTTTTCAAAAAAAATTTTCTAGGCAGGAGCGGTATTGTAATTCGATTTTGCAACAAATTGACTTTTTGATCAAAACATCGCATTTTTTGGCGTAAAGCAAAAAAGGCATTTTGAAAAAAATGGCTGTTTTTGACGAACTTTGATGAAAAATGAACATTTAAAAAAAATTTTCTTAAATTCAAAAAAATATCTACTCAATTATGTACCATTTTTGGCTTTAAGTGCCAAAAAATTTTAATTTAAGCCGGTTTCTAAGCTCAATATTAGACCAAAAAATCGTACATTGAAAATCGGGGTGCACAGCAATTCGAATAACCCTCGCTCCGGACAGTGTAGGAAAATCGTTGTCCAAAAACTGCTGAGAGATCGTCCACGGAAGCAAATCTCCAGAAGCCCTCTTTCCTCGACTCAAACTTTCTGAGACGGTTTTCTTAGACAGATTTCCTTCAAGTCCCACTTGGACCACAGCTAGAATTTCAGGCAGCTTGGTTTGGGTCTCATCAACTGGTCCCATAAGCACGAATAGATGGTGGGCCGGTGCATCCGAGAGCATTTGCAGATCGTTCGGGGTATTTCTGTAGTGGGCTGATACATAAATTGACATTAGGTTGGTCAAAAAGGTTTCCGAAGCTTTGTGGAAGGAGAAGAGGGTGTCACGGTTTACGTAGTACCTGAAAAAGACTTTACAGTAAAAAAAAAACAATTTTAAAAATCAGTTTTTAATTATTTTTTAGCACGGAGTATACACCAGGGGTGCCAGGTAAGCTGATTTTTCAAAAAAGTACTGCTGATTTTGAGATATCAAATTGCTGATTTTTCAGCATCAATTCTAATTTTTGAGATGCATTTTGTCAAATTTATAAAAAATATAATGGAAATTAGCATTGTGTTGATTTTTGCTCCTAGAACTTAATTTTTGAAGTCAGATTTTCTGATTTTAAACAAAATGTTCTTGGCATCCTGGTAAATACTAATTTAAACAATTGTCAACAACACAAACAATCAACTAACAATTCACATTTCTTCGGCGGAGGAGTACCCGAAACCATGTGGTGGGTATTTGTAGCATCCAAGCACAGCACCTTATTCAACCACAACTCAATCGGATCTCCTGGTCGATAACGAATACTTTCCTCCAGAGTCAACTCGTGCAATTTTCGAACAGCCATTTTTTGTTCACCCTTTTCATTTTTGATCACGCCAGCTGCTTGTTCCCGGAGTTGTTGGAGTAGTTTCAAGGATAGAGAACGACCGGTCCCTTCATAGCCATTAATAGTCGAAGCTAAGAAAACAAGGTAAGGTCCTAAAAAAATGTTAGACCGAGATGAGAATTTAATAGCTACCGCTAATAAGGTCTTTAACAAAGGGTAAAGGAATAGCCGCAGCTTCATCGATTACAACCAATTCGGCTTGACCCAATTTTGAAGAATCCGTAGGGTTGATGTACTAAATTTGTTTAATTAGTAAATTTTTATCCAAGTGTTTTGAAACAAAAATGAACAAAATTTAATAAAAATTCGATTCAAAAAATTAATGCTTGTCAAGCTCAAAATCATCCTGTGCAAAATTGTGAGCGCAACATTTGATGCTTGACAAATTTTGAGGCTAAAATGATTTTGATCAAATTTATTAGTGCACAAAATAGATGTTGAAATAAATTTGTCGATACTATTTTTCAAAACTTTTCAGATCGGAAGGTTGGTTTCTTCAGATTTTTAGTGTAAAATTTTGATTTTTTGTGTTCAACTTTTAGATTTTTGTATGTCATTTTAAGGAAAACTATGTGTAAAAGCACACAAAATTTAACGAGAACGACACTTTTTGCTCTCCGAAAAGTGTAACCCAAAAAAAGAATTGAAAATCTTAAGCTGGTGACTACTTTTCGATTATATATTTTTGGCTACGGCATTAGTCAGTACTCACTTGTATAGTTTGTCGGTGATCTCTAAAAACGTTGATTCTAACTAGCGCTTTATTAAATTCCGGATCGGTCGACTGCACCAATTCATAATCTGTGTGCTCCTAAAAAATCAGAAATTTTACAAAAAATTTTGGATACATACATGCAAATCCATGGCTTCAAAACCCTTGATAATAAATTCGAAAAAAGTTTTCAAATTTTCCGGGGATGGAGAAGTGACAAAAATATTGGTGTAACCAAATCCAATAGCTCCGGCTACAGCTAGCCCCATAGCGGCGGATTTTCCTCGGCCACGAGCGGCGGTTATCGAACAAGTTGCCTTAAGAGATTTTTCTGTGATCACATCGAGGAGACGAAGGAGAACCTTAAAATGTTAATTTTAAAAAATTAAAATTTTTCGAAAATATTTTAAGATTAAAATGATTTTCTATTTTAACCCATTTTATATTGACAAATTCAGCCATTTTATAACACAAAAATCAATTTATTGACACATTTTTAACTAAAAAAATAGATTTTTAATCAAATTTGAACTCAAAAATAAATTTTTTGGCCGATTTTAAGCTCAAAAATCAATTTATTGACCCATTTTTAACTTAAAAAATCGATTTTTTCATTAACAAAGAGCAAAAAAATCTCACTTTTCCTTGATCAGCAGTTCTGCAACGTTTCAACAATGGTCCAATTGGTTTTGTATCAGACATAGAATCTTGGAGTTTCTCTAATTCTTCCATTTTAGACGAAACTTCGGTCTAAAATATTACGATTTTTTTAAGACACTAGGCAACGGACGATTTTCTCCGCGCATTTTTTA
This sequence comes from Acrobeloides thornei, assembly GCA_034699885.1. Lineage (NCBI taxonomy): Eukaryota > Metazoa > Nematoda > Chromadorea > Rhabditida > Cephalobidae > Acrobeloides > Acrobeloides thornei. Next base: position 744 of record JAQGCP010002669.1, on the reverse strand, counting down.
AACCCATTTCATACCTTCAAATCGGTAGGCAACTGCTCAATTTTTGCAATATGTGAAGAAATTGGTAAAATATTCAACTGATCGTCCATTACCGCACAAGCTTTACAACTAGCCAGAGATAGTATAAACCGCTCGTTAAATCGAGCAACAATTTCAGCGTGCGACTCTGTTCGATAGCGATTGTGGACATCCTGAAAAAGTTTTTCGCTGATGTCAATAGCAATTTTCCATTTACCATATATACTCTGTTTCCCGCTGAAAGTTTAAACAGCGGGCGCTCCATATGATTCTTGATGAAAAATAATAATTTTAGATAAAAAAAATGATGATTTTTGGTGAAAAAGGATCATTTTAGGTGGAAATATGTTGTTTTTTGGTGAAAAATGATGATTTTAGATGAAAAAATGATGATTTGTAACTTTCAGCAGGAAACGGTATACTTGGTAAACGGAAATTTTTTTTAAGTTTCTCCTATGACAACTTTCTACTCACTGACCATAGTCATGGTATAAAGTTGTCTCAGCGAGTTAACACTTTGTAGTAGAAGCACAACTAAGCCACCACCTTCTACGGTTTCTATCGTTCTGGCTAGCAAATTTGGAGTTATTGCTTCAAAATCCTAAAAATTTTGATTTTTTGTGTTCAACTTTTAGATTTTTGTATGTCGTTTTAAGGAAAACTATGTGTAAAAGCACACAAAATTTAACGAGAACGACACTTTTTGCTCTCCGAAAAGTGTAACCC
>JAQGCP010002668.1:0-10054 GCA_034699885.1 Acrobeloides thornei | reverse complement strand
TTGTGTATTACAACGAAGAGCTTGTAACAAATTCAAAATTTCAAACGCAATTATCTCAAAAACTACAACGATTCAGAGGGTGCCGTAAAAACAAAAAATGCTTCATTTTTCATGAACTTTTCGAATATAGGAAAATGGCAACTTTTTTCCCACTGTCTGATCTTTTCAGGGTCAAATTATGCGAATTTCGAAATATGGCAAGCCTGGATGTAAGCTTGACCAAAAAATTTGCATAATCACAAAAAATTCTAGACGGATCCCAAAATGGTCTTGAAGAGAAGATCAGCCAGGGCTTTGATCTCGACAAACTATTACGTTCATAACTTAACCAAACTGTTACCGATGAGCACCTATTGGTATAGGGTTCGCGCCAACAACAGCCTCGGGAACTCCGATTGGAGTCCAATTGCTCCTGCTAGTACATTAGATGTTAGCGAGACGGTCGATCTCCAACCGCCAACATCTATGGCTTATTATCCCGAAGAAAGAAGAATTCTTTTTGAGGTATAAATTTATCAAATTTTCGTTTTAATATTCACAACATTTTTTAGCCATCAAGACCATCTTCAACATATTGCCTGCTGTTGTATATAAACGTAAAAGAGTCATCGGAGCCGAGCATGGCCAATTCTTGGCGTGTGCTTGATTGTTATCCCGCGGATCAACCAATTTTCGAAATCGATCCAGCCGAACATTTCAAAGCTCGTTTTTGTGTGCGAAACGATCTAACAACATGCTCTTCAAGCATTGAAATTTTTGGTAAATTTTATAAAAAATTCAAAATTTTTTCATAGTGACAAAGGTGTCAAATTTGTCTCCATTGCCACCATGAACAAATTATATCATTCTCAAAATTCGCATATTTATAGTTATGACAACAATTGTAACTTTGAGCATCACTAGCCCAAAGTAGGACTCGAAAATCGAGCTTGAAACTAAGAATTAATTTTTAAACCAAAACAATTCTTGAATATCGTTTGCTTATTGATAAATTATTCCCTTGAGATAACACCTAATCATTCATTTAACACACCCACAAGCCAACCCAAATAGTTTCTCTTTGGGATAAGGCACATCTGTTCATTTCATTTTCTCAGTTGGCTGGTCAAAAAATTTGAAGATAGTTTTTCTCACTTCATGCTCGATTTTCAGCCAGCCGGAAAATTTTCTTAAGAATGTTTTCCGGCTGACATTGACACTTGTCCTTGAGACTGTTATCAAACGATTTTATTTAGAGTTTTTGCTAGCAAAAATTTTTTGATTTGTTTTCAAAATTTAATTTAAAAAATGTACTTTTTGTAAAAAAATTGTATTTTAAAGGGCCAGTCTATCTTTCAGGAGTTTATGCTATGTAAAAGCAAAAAATGCTCCAAATTTTGTTCCCTATCACATGGCATCAACTTCCCAAAAATAGTATATAAACAAAATCTTTTTTTTTATAAAAAAATTCAATTTTTTAAATTTTAGTCAACACCTCAGCCATGTCGGATCGCTGGAAATTTGCCATAATCATCCCGCTTGCCATATTCCTACTCGTCGCTTTATTAAGTCTTACACTCGCCATAATCTGCTGTAAAATGCGCATGGGACCGAAGAAAGAAAAGAAAAAGCAGAAAAAATTCACGACAATCGTCTCCAACGATCGGTAATTAATCATTCGAAAAAAGTTCGGAGCTACTACACAATAGGAAGGGGCATTTTCGAAGCGAAAAAACGCTTTCCTGATTTAGGAAAGTCTTGTGTATTGAAGCAAAAAGTCACAAAAATGCGACTTTTCGCTTCAATACACAGGCCTTCCCTGAATCAGGAAAGTGTTTTTTCGAAAAAAATTTCGTATTGTGTTGTAGTAGCTCCAGAAGTTCATTTTATAACTTCCATTTTCTACAACACACATATGTTTGTCAGTTTTAGCACAGACGGTGGCGCACAATTACCCCAAACGGACAATAAAAATACTATCGTGCACGGCTCACAAACGGACAGTGGTGTGTTCACACTCGGATCGAACCAGCCAAATGTAGGACAGAATCTCGGTGGATATGAAAATGCCTATACTGGGTAAAAAATTTTATAAAAATATTGATTTTTTCAATCCTTTAATATCAAGCCAAAAACATTTCAACATCTATACAATTTTTAGCTCAAATGAAGCCGCAAGTGGTGACAGTTGGCGAAACTCATCGGATGAACACTACGACTACAACAACGACCCCTATCTCCAGGAATGCAACGTGCATGGACATTATATGTGGAAACCGGATGGCACAGACGGTTTCGCCCTACCCCCTCCCAATGTTGGCGATGGCTACTCGGAGTTCTTCGAAGGCTTTGCTGCGCAACAAAAATCGATTCGAAGCCCATACATGGGAGAACCTCCGTTGGCTGTCATATCTTCTGGCGACGAGCAGGATAGTAGTGATTCGGCTTCTTGTTCGATGAATGGTTCCAGAAGGGTGATGAGGGAGATTATTGTCTAGTCTGGTTGATTGGGGTCTAAAATTGTAGAGAAATATGGAATTTTGAAGTGGTGTAATATCATACGTGGGGGGGGGGGTCATGTCCCCTCTTACCTACATATGGTCTAAGCCTAAGAATAAGCCTAAGGCTAAACCTAAGGCTAAGCCTAAGACTGAGGCTAAGCCTAAGACTGAGGCTAAGCCTAGGTCTATGTCTAAGCCATACGGCAAAGGGGATCATATCCCCTCCCCGCCCACGTATGTGTAATACGCTGAAATTTAAAAAAACACTTCTTCAAAATTCGCATATTTACCATGTCCCAACAAGTTGTACGGGTCTGTTTTTTTGTTTATTACTATTGTCTAGAATTTTTATTTTATTTTTTTAAATTCCCCGATGTGATATTTAACAAACTATATGCCTATGAAAAGATATTGTATATAATGAAAGTTGGCTTCATGACTTCCGTGTTGCTCATTTTTTTAAGAGTACTGCCCTAACGCATTTTCTTCCTCTCTTTTTTTTAATTGTAAAATTGCAATTTTTGAGTTGCTCACGATCTCGATTTTCTTTCAAAGTCATCTTTTTATATTCAAACAATTTGTTTGAACTACTTAAGATTTTTTTCATGTTAACGCTTTAAAGTACAAAAAGTCCAATTGACCAGATTTTTTTTGAAAACGTTACTTTAAAGCCATAGAACATTTCGGAGCTACTATACAATAAGGGGGCTAACCACATGAAAAATTTTTGAAAATTTTGTCTGGAAATGATCCCTCTATGAGTAAAAACATGTGGGGAATCAGAATTTAACATTTTCGAATCGAAAAAACGCTTCCCTGATTCAGGGAAGATAGAAATCCATTTCCAGAAAAAATTTTGGTCCCCCTTATTATGTAGTAGCTCCAACATTTCTGTATCAGAATCAAAAATTTTTGATAGCCCATAGCGCATTGAATAAAGAAGCCGCCCATCCGATCTGATAAGCTAAGCAACGTTGAGATCACCAGGTTCGATCCTAGTATAGCCAAACGTTTGATTTCCAAAAATAATGATGAGCAAAAATTCTAAAGATCTAATCTATTTTTGCTTTCATTATTTTCTTGAAAATAAAAAGTTTTTGATCTTAGTAGGATCGAACCTGGCTGTCTCAAAGTTGCTTAACTTGCCAGATCGGACAGTCGACTTCCTTATCCACTGCACTATGGTCTATTAACAATTTTGACTCTGAAGTGGAAATGGACTATAAAAATACGCAATTGTGTATGAATATTTTACTGAGATGGCATCCAAAATAAGACAAAAAAGTATGAAGCTTTTCACCCGGGAGAGATGATATCAACAGGATTCAAAAACTTATATTTTTTGAAGTAATTTTATGGAAAAATATCCTCTTAGGTCTAGGCCTAGGCTTAAGTTCAACGTTGTAAAAAGTATCTCGAACCCATTTTTTGGATGCCAATTCTTATAAATGTTATTATAAATGTTTTATAGATGTTTTATTCTGTTATAGGGTGAGTAAAAAAGGTGCATTTTTTGTGATTTTTGGGGTCCGAAAAAATTTTTTGTGACCGGAAAATTTTTTTTACTAAAAATGATCCATATAGGTGTAATTTGATGCGGGAAATTGATCGCGCGCATTCTCGAAGCATGAAAATGCTCTTTTGACCCTTATTCAGGTAATGGATTCGGTGTATTGACGCGAGAATCAAAAAAATTTCTATTTTCGCCCTGAAAACATCCATCAATTGATTGCTCACATTTTGGATGCTTTCCGGGCAAAAAAAGAAAACTTTTCGATTTTTGAGTCAATACACCAACTTCATTCCATGAATCAGGGTCAAGGAAACGTTTTCATACATCGGAAATGAGCGCAATCGATTCTCCGTATAAAATTACCCCTCTATGGGTAGTTTTTAGAAAAAATTTTCTGGTCCCAAAAAAATTTTTCGGGCCCCAAAAATCACAAAAATGTACTTTTTTACCTCACCCTGTAGATAATTATAAAGTTTACAAGTAGTAACAACAATATTTCTTATTTACTACAGAGTGAGCCATAAAAACCGCACTTTTGCGTTTTTTGGCGGAAATTTTTCAAAAATTTTTTTTCAAAAATCGCATGAAAATACCTCTTATTGGTGATTTTTGAATAAAAAAATTTTTGAACATTTTTCACCAAAAAACGCAAAAATACGATTTTTTTGGCTCACCCTGTACTTGCATACAATCAAACGAAGTTCTCATCCTCATGGTCATCATTCTCATGGTCCTCATTCTCATGGTCCTCATACTCAGGGACAACTGAACCATTCTTTGGTGTTTCACAACATACTCCATTTTCACAATACACATCTCCATCTGATACAGTCCTACATTGGGCTGTACTAGTACATGCTATACTCAATGAAGTTCTTTTATTGGTGCAGTTGCGAGCTATAGGTGTTAGTGAAGTCACACAGCAATTTCCATTTGAACATGTTACCTAAAAAAAAGTTTGAACCTCTTCCCCCTGGGGAGACGCAATCAACAGGATTCCAAAAACTGATACTTTTTTGAAGTAATTTTATGGAAAAAATCCTTTAAAAGCCTAGGCTTAGGCTTAACCTTAGGCTTGGGGTTAGGGTTAGATCTAGGCTTAAGCCCAAGGTTAAGCCTAATGTTAAGCCTAAGCCTAGGCTTAACCTTAGGCTTAGGCTTGGGTCTAAGCTTAAGCCTAAAGTTAAGCCTAGGCTTAGGCGTAACCTAGGCCTAGGCTTGGTGTTAGGCTTAAGCCTAAGCCTTGCTTAAGCTTAGGCCTTTAGAATATTTTTTTCCATAAAATTAATTCAAAAAGTATCAGTTTCTGGAATCCTATTGATTGCATCTACTCCAGGGTAAAGAGCTCCAAAAGTTTTCGTTGAACCAATTTCTTAAAAGCCTATCTTACCGGTACATTTGTCATTTTAGCACAATCAAAGTCTGTCTTACAGCTTATTCCAAGTGACATAATGCCTATAGAACAAGTGTTAGCTGGTTGGGAATTTATTTGTTGGCCAAAACGAGTATTTGATTGAAAGTTATGGTTCAAGTTTTCTTTCAAGCAACAGCCACCATTATAACAAGATACCTAAAGTGGACATTTGTTGAATGAATTATTTTGAATATACATAGTATTGGGTTGTTCGAAAATTTTCCGGATTTTTTACATGAAAAAATTTTTCGGGCCCGAAAGATTTTTTTAAAAGTGACTCCTATAGGGGTAATTTTATGCGGAGAATCAATTGAGCGCATTTCCGAAGCCTGAAAATGCTTTCCTGGCCCTGATTCGGGAAAATTGGGCTATTGAAGCGAAAATTAGCATTTTTCTCTTCAAAACCCCAATTTTTCCTAAATCAGGATCAAGAAAGCGTTTTCATGCTTCGGAAATGGGCGCAATCGATTCCCTCGTATAAAATTACCCCTATAGGGGTAAAAAATATATAGAAAACATTTATTAAAAATTGTCGAGACGAATAAAATGACACTAAAATTATTGGTAAAACCCTCCAGCTCCAATCACGGATTTTACTCGTGCATTTGCACGAGTTTGAAGAAATTATTTCCGAGAGAGTGTCGATATATTAACTTACTGGTGCATTAGTCATCCTGGTACAATCAGTATCAAGAAAACAACTGATCCCCAAAGCTTGTCTCCCATTTGGACAAAGATGGGATTGACGCATAAACCTATTCATTTCAATATTATCAACAAAATATAGACTAAAAATAACCAGCGGTAGTACGAATTGCATGTTGCGGAAGTGCGTTTACCGAGTACACCAAACAAATTGAGCTTTTGAAAATGATCCATACTCAATCAACAACACCTATTTATAATGCAAGTAGCTAGGCAAGATCCACAAGGAAAAACATGCAAATTAAACATAAACATGGGCGAAGCAGCGCTTTAGGCAAACATTGACTAATTGTGCAAATGGTTGAGTAAGATAATAAATACTAGGTTGATAAAAAATCAAACTTCCTCCTTTGATTTTAAAAAAAATGTAATTTTTCAATTGGCGACCAAAGTGAAAAATCGAATTTTACCAAAAATTGAAATTTGGCCAAAAAATCGAATATTGGTCAAAAAATCGAAATTATTTATTGAAACGAAATTTTTATTGAGATCAATATACCATGTAGCGCGAGTTCCATCGGTACTTTGATCGAGCTATAAAACCTTTCCTACTAGAAGCTAGAACCATGTGAATGAAATTTTCATACATTTAACTTCAAATGGCGAAAACCATTTTTGGACAACTTTTTTTCAAAATTTTTTGCAGCATCTAGTTCAGTTCTGTTTTGGAATATACACTTGTTACAAGTGAATATGCTATTGTTAAAGATGTTAAAGATAATCATTATAGGAAAAAATCATACGTGGGCAAGGGGGGGGGGACTGTCCCCCCTGACTTCTTCTTGTTGGACAAAAATATTGATAACCACTTCTTATTTGCCTCGAAAAATACATAAGGATCCCCTTAGAAAAATGCAAAAATAGAAGGGAGACCATAAAAAATCATGATTCTTACCTCTTTTTTGGTGTTTTTTCAAATAAGAAATATAACATCGACCATTTGTTATTTTGGTTCAAAATTTTCTAAGGATCACTTCTTATTTTGGGACTCAGCCCCCCCCCATTCTTGCCCAAGTATGGAAAAAATCTACGAAGTCGATTTCAGGGGCTGATAAAAAAAGTGGGGTGATAATATTTCAGGTCAAAAGTCGCTTTTTTACGGAAATCGTCTTATAAAAATTTAATCGGAACTGAACTCTATGAATTGAATGTCTAGAATGCTAATCACCCGGAATAGATTAACAACCACTGTTTCAAAAGAACAACAATTTTTTCATTTTGTCGTCAATCTGTGATCTTGAAATCATTTACAACGCACAACTCTTCTTCATCATTCTATTCAAACACGAATAGATGTGTAAATTGTGCATTTATAAAAATTGAGTACGAAATTTTGTACACGTTACATTTTACACATAAAAACTAAGACCACAGATTGAATATCAAACCCAAAAATCATCATGCTTAAACAGTGATTTCTAATTTGTCACGGTGATGTACTGGGGTAGTTTGTCAATTCAAACTATATCGTTTAGATCCATTTTGAATTGTAAAAGTTGACTTAAATATGTACGGAGTCTTAAGCATCTGAAAACACCTTAAAAATAATCAATGCAAAAAAGAAGTAGGTAGGACCTGGGATCGAACCCTCGACCTTCAATCTCAAACTAAATGCATAGCCACTAAACCAACGAAGAACTTATTTTATAGCCGTCAATTGATGACCCAGTCTGGTCGGAAAAAAGTTACGCCAAAGGAGGGGGAGTCTCTCCCATAACCAATTCAGCAAAAAGGCCAAAAATAAGATCAACAAGGCATTGGAGCGGCCTGGTTGATTCTTTTTTTCCTCCTTATGTTTTTGACCAAAATTTTGAAAATTTTTCGAAAAAAACATAAGGAGGGGGGACCAAGACAAATTTTTGAAAATTTTAGGAACCCAACTCAGCACCAGACCCCCCCCCCTCTCCCCCTGTTTGTCCACCTATGGTCGTTAATCCTTAGTAGTACCAATTTTTTGGCTCATGATTGGAATTGAACCTGCGCCTTCAACCTGTATCCCCTTTCAAACCAGAGCACTACCACTACACCATGAATTTTTATGCGCAAGAAATATTTTTGTAAAAATGGTCCATAAATGATTTTCTTTTCTTCAGTCATTATTTTTTTTAATTTCTTTTTATTTCTATAATCCCAAATTGAATTTCCATTTGTCAACGCATACTTTTTTTCCTTCTAACATATTTTCTCATGCTATACATTTTGTGACATGCATGGTCAAAGTCAAAAATGCATGCTAAAAAAATCATGATCTCATACTTTGCTATTATGGTATTCGACCATATCTTAATCGTGGAATGTGAACACACCCAGATTTGTATATCTTTTTTGCATTCCTTTAATTTATAGAACAATAGTTCAAGAAACATGGTACGGGCAATCCCTTGTATGTTTTAACACTATTGTGTTCTCATTTGCTTTGAATCTTTAAAAAAATAGCAAATGACTAGAGCCAAAACAATGTCTAAAAAACGTGGACCAATATTAGAATTTCATCTTTTGTTGAGGTATTTGTTGTCTTTCAAAATACTCAATCCTTGCCAAATGATCAAGGTTAGAAGCATGGTGGAAGGGTTGTCCAGATATTACGTTATCAATTTTTTCGGATTTTTTTACCCCCTGTGTTGGCGAGCAACAGTTACCAAATTCTTCTTCAGGTGGCATAGTTTATGTTAAACATGACATGAGTCATATTTGTCACACAAAATGGGACAAATAATTGACTCAGGCGACAAGGTGATTCGGTCACGCTTGTCACCTGAGTGTAACCTAGGTGTCACTTATGTCACCCCTGTTGCCTAAGGGGGGGGGGGTTATAAAAGGGATTCCAAAGCCACATACCTGGTCCCTCGGAAAACTGGGGTTAATTGTATTATATTATAAGGGAATAAACGTTTTATAATAATTAAGTTTTTTACATTATAACCCCAGGGACCCCCCAGCTATCATAAGCCGTTTGGCATGGTGGATTTTTCGCAATAATTATTTTTAGGTGAAATATTTTCATGCCAAACATAATTATTATTGCTAAACTCATAAAATGGAACGTTTTTGTAATAAAATTATATATGTAGGTCTTATCGTTTCAATCCGGCGGCTCCACCATACCAAACGTGCCAAATGGCTGCCAAACTGGCGCCATGCGGTGGCAATTACCCACACCCAAATGAGACGAACAAAATGACACCAACATTATCCAATTTGAACATTGTTTTGGGTTATTGAAACGAAAACATGAATCAGAATTTTCATTAAAGTTTAATTTTCACCCAAACAAAACAAAATTTTTCAAGAACACCGTTAATAACGACATTATTTTTTACGGATTTTTCAATACTAGCAAAATTATACACGTAATTTTCTTGTTATCGGGATGCTCATACGCTCGCTTTCAGTATAAATGAATGACTTTGAACTCCTCACAAGATCAACCATGCATGCAAAAATGATAACTGCTGTATTAACAATAATCTGCGTAGTAAGAATAAATCACATGAGACTATTGCCAATTAAATACTTTGTTTACACATTTAGACAAAGACTTCCGGCGTAATTTAGACGAAGACTTTCCGGCATAGATCGCCAAGGGGGAGGGGATACAGTACCCCCTCATCACTCATCCTCGGGCCTTCCGCCTTTATAGTCATTCATCCATCCATCATGAGGGTTCGTGAACTCCAGTTCCGAGTGTGCGAAAATTCGTTTGCGAAAAAACATAGAGCCCATTTGAGTGGCTAACGAAGTCTCAATTCAATTCCTATGAGGATATATGCTAATTTTACTAAAACGCAAAATTTTTTAGGGTACCCCTACAAAGATATCGCTCTAAGCCAGAGGTGTAACGTAACCGGAAGAATTTCGTAATTCGAATTTTTTGTAATCCTAAAAATTTCGTAATTTTTAAATTTCAAATGTCGTATTTTTCTTGAACAGAAAATTTGCTGT